>CM035841.1:8487590-8778974 GCA_020510985.1 Pholidichthys leucotaenia | reverse complement strand
CTGAAAAAACTGAGGTTAGTTCTGGTAAAGAAGTGTCCGGCTGCCCTAGGTATATTAAATGTCATCAGCAAAGAGTGCTATTTTATGTTCCTTCTGACCAAGTGTAATACCTTGAATTTTTTGGTTTTGTCTTATCCACTGCTCAGAGGTTCTATGAAGATTGCAAAGAGCAGTGGAGACAGGGGGCAGCCCTGACGACATCCTCTTTCCAGTTCAAAAGATGATGATAAATTACCGTTAATCCTTATTTTAGCTGTTGGTTTTTTATATAATGCCTGTATAGTTCTAATGAAGTTGTTATGAAAATTGAAACTGGATAAGATTCTATATAGAAAAGACCAGTCAACCGAATCGAATGCTTTTTCAGCATCTAATCCCAATATGACTGCATTTAAGTTATATTTTTTTATATGATGAATTATGTGTAAAGTGCGTCGAATGTTGTCTTGTGTCTGTCTTTGTCTTATAAAACCTGTTTGGTCTAAATGAATTAGGTCTGTCAGTATATTTTCTAACCTTTTGGCAAGGATAATGGTAAAAAGCTTATAGTCCTGATTTAGTACACTGATTGGTCTGTAGTTGGAGCACTCTAGTTTATCCTTTTCAGGTTTAGGTATAACTGCAATGACCCCTTCTCTCCAGGAGGGGGGGATTTCCCCTGTGTGGAGGACATAATTAAATGTTTTCAGGAGGAGAGGAGATAGTTGCTGTTTAAAGGTTTTGTACCACTCTGCTGTATAGCCATCAGCTCCTGGGGATTTGTTAGCTTTAAGTTTCATAATTGCTTTTTTCCAATTCTTTAGGATGTATTTCTGACAGTAGTGTTTTATTTTGTGACTCCGTAAGTTGGGGAAGGTTTAATGTGTTTAGGAATGCCTCGGATGCGTTTTTATGTTTTTTGTGGGAGTATAAGTTCTTATAGTAATTCTCGAAGTTTTTAAGAATATCCTGAATTCTGAATTTTATTTCCTTTGATACTAGGTCTCTGATTTTGTAGATTGCTCTTTCTGTTTGATGTTTCCTCAATTTATAGGCTAGCAATTTTGCCGATTTACTGCCTGCTTCATAGTATTTTTGTTTCAGAAATGTAAGTTTCTTCTGGATTTCTATTGTGTAGATCTCATTTATTTGGTTTTTAATTTCCTTAATCTTGAGCGAGTCAGTAGAATGAGTGTTGCCTTTGTGTTCTTTTTCTAGGTTCCTAAGTTCTGACTCTAATGTGGATAGTTTTTCTTGTCTTAGTTTCTTTTGGGTTGCCAGTTTTGCAATAATCTTTCCTCTTATTACAGCTTTGCATGCATCCCACAGTATTAAAGGGGATACTTCTCCATTATCGTTATCTTCCAAATATCTGAGAATATCTGATTCCAATTCATCTTTCAATGGTCCTTTCAGGACATTTGAATTTAACCTCCAAGAAAATGTATTATTTGTGTATTTTTGGATATTTAAGTCCATGTAGATCGGACTGTGGTCGGAGAGATCCATCAGTCCTATTTTACATGTTTTTTTTTTTTTTGTTTTTTTTTTTATTTAAGTTTTTGTAAAGGGTATACAGGTCGTTACAGCAATGCAGTGTTTACATTTTCATCACATGTTCCCTTATTTTCTGATATCTGACAACATTGGAAGATTAATTCTTACAACACCCCTTTTTTTTTTTTTTTTAAAGTGAAAGAAAAAGTGAAATTAAAGAGAAAAAAAAACAAGAAACAAATAACAAAAAAAACAAACAAACAAACCAGTAAAAAAACAAACAAAAAGAAAAAGTAAGTAAATAAAGATAAAAGAGCATCTGAGTAGCTTTGGAACAAAGAGCGGAACCATTATTGAAATGGTATTTGTCAAAGATTAGATCTAATGGAAGACACATATGCGGTCCAGGGTTGCCAAAAGTTCATGAACACATCCATGTCCTGTCTCAGTGCGAATGTCAACTTTTCCATCGAGTAAATGTCTTGGATCACGTTAGTCCAATCTTCAGGTGTAGGACAGTCCTTCAACATCCATTTTTTAGTTAGAGCTTTTTTGCTTGCCAATATTAAAACACTGAATAAGTATTTTTCTCCTCGTCTTTCCAGTGAGTCCGGTAGTAAACCCAAATACAAAGTTACAAAAGAAAAGGGAACTGTAATTTGAATATTTTCCCCAATATTGTCTGTACCTTGGTCCAATATTGGTGGATAACTGGGCATGACCAAAACACATGAAAATGATTTGCAGTCTTTTCACCACACAAGCGCCAACAGTTCAATCCCTTATGGGTAAATTTGTTTTGTGCAGGTGTTCTGAAAAATCTTGCCAAGTTTTTCCATCCAAATTCTCTCCACTGCAGGGATGAGGTACTTTTCCATTGCTGTTTATTTAGCTTTTCCCATATTTCCAGTTGTAAAGTGAAATTCCCCTCTTTTTCCCATCTCTCTTTTATATAAGATGTGTTGTCTCCTTTTAAGTCTTGAAGACCTTGGTATATTTTAGAAATGTATCTGATCCCTGGGATCCCTTTATATGCCATTAAGAAGACCTTCAGAACACCTGACTGGGCCCTTTCCAAAACCTCCTTTTTAAGTATATTGTTTATGTGGTGTCTAAGCTGGAAGAACCTGTAAAGGTCTTGATTTATTAGGCCTTGTTTTTTCAAATCTTCAAAACTTCTTAAGATTTGCCCTTTAAAAAAATCGTAATATTTTATCAGCCCTTTCTCCTTCCACTTTTTAAATCTGGTGTCTGTTTTATTAGGAGTAAAGTCCTGATCATAGGCGATCCATTGCAGAAGTCGATAGGGCTCTTTAGTTTGATTCTCTCTGACTATCTTAAACCAAATTTTTAGCGGGGTCTCTATCCACGGGTTAGTGTTATTCAAAAGCTTAGGTAAGACATTGTTCCCTATTATCGCCTGTAGGGGGATGTCACTTGTTATTTGGCATTCGATCTCCTTCCATTGTGCAGTGTAGACTGGGTTACATATCTCTACTAAAGTTTTAATTTGTGCGGCTTTAAAGTAGTCCCTGATATTTGGCAGCGCGAGCCCACCTTTGTCTTTGTTTAGCTGTAGGGTTCTATATCTGATTCTAGGTCTCTTGCCCTGCCATATGAATCTTGAGATCCTTCTGTCCAGCTCCTGCCATGTTTTTTTGGGAGGTTCTACCGGTATTGTTTGGAAAAGGTATAGAAGACGTGGAAGTATATTCATTTTGACTGCTTCAATTCTTTGTGCAGTACCCAAGAATGGTATCATATTCCATCTTGCTAGGTCAGATTTTATTTTTGTCACCAGTGGATCATAGTTTAGTGATATAATTTTGTTGAGTTGTTTCGGGATATTGACCCCCAGATATTTCATAGATTCCGACTCCCAGTTAGTTTTGAGTTTGCTTAGTGAATAATGATTTGGGTCATAGTTGAATGTTAAAACTTGGGTTTTATGCATATTTAATTTGTACCCCGATAAATCTCCATACTCTGAAAAAACTGAGGTTAGTTCTGGTAAAGAAGTGTCCGGCTGCCCTAGGTATATTAAAATGTCATCAGCAAAGAGTGCTATTTTATGTTCCTTCTGACCAAGTGTAATACCTTGAATTTTTTGGTTTTGTCTTATCCATTGGCTCAGAGGTTCTATGAAGATTGCAAAGAGCAGTGGAGACAGGGGGCAGCCCTGACGACATCCTCTTTCCAGTTCAAAAGATGATGATAAATTACCGTTAATCCTTATTTTAGCTGTTGGTTTTTTATATAATGCCTGTATAGTTCTAATGAAGTTGTTATGAAAATTGAAACTGGATAAGATTCTATATAGAAAAGACCAGTCAACCGAATCGAATGCTTTTTCAGCATCTAATCCCAATATGACTGCATTTAAGTTATATTTTTTTATATGATGAATTATGTGTAAAGTGCGTCGAATGTTGTCTTGTGTCTGTCTTTGTCTTATAAAACCTGTTTGGTCTAAATGAATTAGGTCTGTCAGTATATTTTCTAACCTTTTGGCAAGGATAATGGTAAAAAGCTTATAGTCCTGATTTAGTACACTGATTGGTCTGTAGTTGGAGCACTCTAGTTTATCCTTTTCAGGTTTAGGTATAACTGCAATGACCCCTTCTCTCCAGGAGGGGGGGGGATTTCCCCTGTGTGGAGGACATAATTAAATGTTTTCAGGAAGAGAGGAGATAGTTGCTGTTTAAAGGTTTTGTACCACTCTGCTGTATAGCCATCAGCTCCTGGGGATTTGTTAGCTTTAAGTTTCATAATTGCTTTTTCCAATTCTTTAGGATGTATTTCTGACAGTAGTGTTTTATTTTGTGACTCCGTAAGTTGGGGAAGGTTTAATGTGTTTAGGAATGCCTCGGATGCGTTTTTATGTTTTTTGTGGGAGTATAAGTTCTTATAGTAATTCTCGAAGTTTTTAAGAATATCCTGAATTCTGAATTTTATTTCCTTTGATACTGGGTCTCTGATTTTGTAGATTGCTCTTTCTGTTTGATGTTTCCTCAATTTATAGGCTAGCAATTTTGCCGATTTACTGCCTGCTTCATAGTATTTTTGTTTCAGAAATGTAAGTTTCTTCTGGATTTCTATTGTGTAGATCTCATTTATTTGGTTTTTAATTTCCTTAATCTTGAGCGAGTCAGTAGAATGAGTGTTGCCTTTGTGTTCTTTTTCTAGGTTCCTAAGTTCTGACTCTAATGTGGATAGTTTTTCTTGTCTTAGTTTCTTTTGGGTTGCCAGTTTTGCAATAATCTTTCCTCTTATTACAGCTTTACATGCATCCCACAGTATTAAAGGGGATACTTCTCCATTATCGTTATCTTCCAAATATCTGAGAATATCTGATTCCAATTCATCTTTCAATGGTCCTTTCAGGACATTTGAATTTAACCTCCAAGAAAATGTATTATTTGTGTATTTTTGGATATTTAAGTCCATGTAGATCGGACTGTGGTCGGAGAGATCCATCAGTCCTATTTTACATGTTTTTACTCTTCCAATGTCTCTATTAAACATAAAAAATAGTCAATCCTTGAGTAAGATGAATGTGGAGTTGAGTAAAATGTATAGTCTTTTACACTGGGGTTGAGTTCCCTCCACACGTCACAGATTCCCAATTCTTTTAGTAGCATCCGAGTCTTCCTGTTTTGGGTGTTATTTTGATGTGGGGAATTACCAGAAGCATCCCAGTATGGATTCAGTCTAAGATTGAAGTCCCCACCACATATCACTAAACCTTGAGCTTTAGTTATCATTAGGTTGAATACATTTTTATAAAATTTCCAGTTAGCCCCTGGGGGAGCATACACATTCAGCAGGGTGATATCTTCTCCCTCTAGCCGCCCAGTTACCAAACTGTATCTCCCTTCTTTATCTTTGTGTTCTGATTTTTTTTCAAATGTAATTTTGGTTGATATCAATGTCGCTACTCCCCTCCTCCTCCCTGATTTATATGAAGATGAAGAGATCATTTTAAACCCTTGTCTACTGAGTTTATTGTGTTCCACGTCTGTTAGGTGGGTTTCTTGTAAAAATATTATTCCTGCTTTGTCTTTTTTCATTTTGCCTAGAATCTTGGATCTTTTAACTGGATTCAGGATTCCTTTTACATTATATGAAATTATTTTGGTTACACCCTGTTTCTCCATTGTGTTGTTTTGTTTAGTATAACTGTGTGGTGGCCCTCTTTTGTGCTACTCAGAAACTGAAAGAACATTAAAAACAAGAAAAACATTAAGAACATAGTGTAAAAAACTTTAAAACAAAAAGCTGTCATAAGAACTTCCTGAGCTGAGGTCTTTTTAAAGACCCTGTAAGAGCCTTGATGGAGTGAAGGCCCTGAGGGAAATTCCTCAAACTCTGTTACGTGTTGAGGGCCCTCTCTTACCACTGAAAGTAGTCCCATGCTTTTAACGTGAGTTTCAGAACCCAATCCAAACTTGTAATGATTTTTTTTTTCCTTTTATGCCTAAACCCTGTGAAATTGTGTGCACCCTCCCACCCCCATCACATCAAACATTCACGCAAAAACAGTATTTGTTAGTATGAGGAGAACATGTGGATTATTGTCACATTTCTATTTTAACAAGTTTTTTTTTTTTTTTTTTTTTTTTTATTACAAAGACTTATTTGTTTCAAATAATATGATTGTTCCATGAAATGTTTTACCACATGCTGAATATGCATCTCCTTTAAAGTTTGTTACCTTGTATGAGGGGGGTTGGATGTGCGGATTGATTCAAGAGAAAAGAAAAAAAAAAGAAAAAGGTCGCTATTCCAACCTGAAAACGGATAGTTTATCCGCGACGCTCTGGTGCTGGGTTTCCCGCTGCTGGTCCGTGGATTTTGAGGGTCTTTGTGTTGTCCATGTTTGCGCTTTGATCTTCTCACTCGGGTCTGCTGCGGGTTTAAATACCGTTACCGGGAGCCCTCTTTTCGCCATGTCAGCTGTTGCTTCTTCCGCCGAATTATAGAGACACGTTTCATCGCCGTAGAAGACCCTTAACTTCGCAGGAAATGGTGTCTGAAAGCGCAATTTCTTCTCTCTTAACACCTTTTTCGCATCATTGTATTCCCTGCGCTTTTTAAGGACCTCCGGGGCGTAATCGTGTTCCACGTAGACTTTTCTCTCCTGGTGCATAAATCCTTTTTTCTGCCAGGCCAGTCTTACAACCTCTTGTTTTATTTTGAAATTGGAAAATCTTACCAACACCGAACGTGGGGGCGCTTCCGCCGCCGGCCTAGCGGCTAATGAACGATGTGCCTTTTCTATCTTCAAGTCGGTGGTTTGTGGAATATCCAATTTCTCTCTTAGTAAGGATTCCACACATTCTGCCATTGAGTTAAAACCATTTTCGGTTCCTTCTATCAGACCATGAATTCTTATGTTGTCTCTTCTTTGTTTTCCTTCTTGGTCGGTTAGCTTAGCCTCTATAGCTGCTTGTCTTTTGCGTAGGTCTAGCACAGAATCTTCGAGCACTTTTATTCGATCTTCTGTTTCCAAGATTCGGTTCTCGGCCTGGTCCACTCTGCTGTTTGTCCTTTTCAATTCTTCTCTGAATTCCCGAAATTCGGCCGTAACTTCTCGGCGAAATCGTCGTAGCTCCTCAAATAGTGATTTCAGGCTAACCCTTTTGTTAGCTATCACCAGTTCCTCGTCTTCTGAACGGAGATCTTCCAGTTCAGATTCTCCGGCCGATACGTGTCCTGGCCTGGAGAATTTCAGTTTCTTCTGTTTTCCTTTAGACATGATGATTTTGTCTTTTGATTTTCACTCCTCCAAAAATCCGTTAAGTTTGATTTTCAAGGTGTTATCCTGGATTGGGTCTGAGAGCTTCAGTGTTAAGCTGCAGTCGCCATGGCGTCCAGACCGGAAGTTCTCTTTTATCTCTCTTTTAAACCCAAATGTTGTTGAGGTTTGTCCATTTTGTCCTCAGAAAGAGACTGTGTTCCTTTGTTTTCTGGACTGTAACAGATTGCAGTCGTTTGTTTTTTTTGGGGGGGAAGCTGTTTTATCTGTTAGGAGAAGTCTTTTCCCTGCAGATTTTATCTTCTCCATATAGACAGAGAAGCAAGAAAAAAACTGAACAGTTAAATTTCATCCTGGGTCAGGCTAAAATGGCCATGTATGTTAGCAGAAAAATAAAAATTGAACAAATGCTAGACTGTAACGTAAAAGACATGCTGGTAAACATGATCAGGACTCCAATAGTCATTTGATGCAAAATGTGGGAACGTTTGAAGGCTATGTGGTGCTTTAAGTACATCCTGCGTTGTGCTAAGGAGGGAAACTTCCCTCTGGTCTGGTACTGATGTGAGAAGCAAGTTTTTGTTTTAGTTTTCTTGGTTTAGTTGCTTGTGTCTTTGATTTCTTGTCAGTCAATTAATTTACTTTTCATTGCTCCTTTTAGTGGGGGTATTTTCTGTTGAACTTGTGACAATAAAGGTGTGTTGAAAAATCAAAAATCTCTCCTGCTCTCTGCCTCTCTCTCTCTCTCTGAGTGGGTGTGGTGAGTGAGTGGACGGAATGTAACAGCGTGAGTGTCGGCATGTGTCAGTTTCAAACTTTTTGGCATGTTTTGTGTCTTTTCTTTTTTTCCCCTTTTTTGTGGTGTCAATTTAAGAAACTCGGTTGTTGTTTATCAGTTTGTGTTCCTCCGACTGACTGGGCAGTCTGCCCGTCGTCGACGGTAGCATGGAGTTTGAGCGGCTGACACGCCGGCGTGCAGTGAAGCTGGTGGTGGCTGTCAGCTGCTTGGTGGAGGAAGCTGCTTTAGTGGTTGGAAAGGTGGTCGGTTATAGCACTGTTAAGTCGGGTTCACGGATGAACGGAGCCATTGTCATTTTTTTATGCAGTACAGATAAAGTTAATGATGTGGTAGTGAAAGGAGTTGTGATAAAGGACACCTTTGCCCCCGTGCTAACCCTGGTTAACCCCACCAGGAAGATGACCATCTCAAATGTCCCACCATTTCTTAAAAGTGAGTTTCTGATCAAAGAGTTCTCTCGATTCGGTCAGGTTCTTTCCCAGATAAATTTAAATCACCCTTTATTGTCATTCAACCATACAACCAATCATGTACAGTAGAATGAAATTGTGTTTCTCTTATCTACAATGTTAATCACACACACCCCATATATAGAATCAGAGGGCTGCAGCCATGCAAGGCGTCGCCACAGATTTCCCTCCTCCATTCCATTATTGCTGAGCACCAAGCTGGATGGCAGGAAGTTCCCCTTTTATATGGTCTTCGGCATGACCCGGCCGGGATTTGAACCCCTGCCATCCATCTTTGCCACTGACTGCCTTACTGCTCGGGCCCCGTGATGCTGCTGTCCGACACGCTGTCCCTCCATGCACGTCGGTCCGCCCCGACCGCTTTCAGCACTGCCGTCTTGGCCCCAAACTCTCCAGCCCTCTGTGGCCAAACTCCGGGGAGACCTGAAGCCCACTCGTCGGCTCCACGTGCCAACCTGGGCTCCCAGCACCCTCATCCCAGCTACTCTGCTGCACTGTCTCTGCTCCCAGCTGTAGCTTTTCTCTCTCGGGGCTCACAGCATCATCTTCGCCGGCGTCGTTCTCCGACCCAGGCACATTGCTGCTGCTCCCAGCACCCTCGTTCCAGGTGTTCCACTGCACTGTCTCCCTTCCCGGTTGTAGCTGTTCTCCCTTGGGGCTCCCAGCATCACTTCTGTCAGTGCCACTATCCGACCAAGGCAATTCATCACTGCCCTCAGCACCCTCGTCCCAGGTGCTCTGCTGCGTTGTCTCTGCGCCTGACTGTTCGCTGCTCTTCCCCGGGGCCCTCAGCCGCCATGGTCCCGCTCTCCCGCTGCCTAGCCTCCAGCTCCGGGGATGACTCCTGCTGCTCTGCCTGTCCGCTGTCGTCACACACTGCGTCGTCCAACTCATCAGCACAGCGGCCCTCCACCTTCCCGTGCTTTGCGGCTGGCCCGCTGTCCTCAGTGACTGGGGACTCCCACTCTTGCGGTCCCGGTCCCACCTCGAAGTCTAGCCGGCAGCCTGGAGCTCTCTTTCAGGGCGCAGTAAGCTTTGCTGCTGGCCTGCCCATAGATAGTGAATGGGCTGTTAGCTTCCCCAAGCTAACTAGCCTAGGCTCCCTTGGTGCCAAAACTCCCGCCACCCACAGCTTTGTGCTTCTTGTCTGCCCGACGAAAAATTCAGCTAGCCGCTCAACAGCGTCCTCATTCTCCTCCATCTTTCCCAGCGTAGTGTGAATTCTTCGGCCCTCCGTGCCGAGATGGTGGGCCAGAAGCACTTGTCGTCTTCTCCTGTTGAGCCCTCTTAGGCCCAGTGCCCCGATGTAATCCTAGAACGTGGCCCATCACTTCGGCCACAGGACTACCGGCTCTCCCGTGTACTCCAGAAACAGAATTAATAGTTGAGGTAGCCCATACGTTTCCATAATTATCCTGATCGCCAAACTGTTATGTATGAATAAGGAAGGAGTAAGAGTCACGTTCAAGTGGGAACAAACAACATCATCACTTTATTATAGTACACAAAACAATTAATATACAAGGGGCCGTGCCCGCCTGACATCATGCCAGGGGTGGGTATGGCAGCACACACACAAGCCACACTCACGACACCACACCTACGCTGTAAATCACCTCAGCTGAAGCATGTAGTTTGTCACCTTAGGCAGGTTTACATGGTGTTAAAGGATAACTCCACTGATTTAAATGTCTCTTTCAACTTTAAGGTTGAGGGGTTTAATTATATGGTTTTTGCTACTTCAGAAACCATGAAGTGTTTTGGCTGCGGAGCTGAGGGACACTTAATTTGTTCCTGCCCGGAAAACGTTTCACAGGAGCGGGATGACTCTGGAGCAGCTCCGTCCACTTCGCGGGCCGTGCCTACCGTCATCCCCGGTGTGGCTGCAGCCGGCTCCACAGCGGAGGGTGCTGCTGATGCCACAGTGGATGGCCCGGTGCTCTCCACGCACAGCTGTCACTGATTATGTTACTGCCTTACTCATGTAGCCACACCTGTCATTCATTAATCCTTCGTCCACTCACCGATTTAAGGATATGGCAACATTTCCCCCATTGCCGTGTCCTACTGTTTGCTTCCTTTGAGCATCAGCCAAGCTCTGAGTGAAAGTATTTTCCGCAGAGGTGAATGTGTGAGCGCTGCCGTGGATTTAATCCTTTTTCCGTTTCCCTCAGCCGTGAGACCCGTTTCCCTTTGAGTGTGACTCCGACTAGGATTTGTCTCTTTTTCCCCGGCGTCCCTGCCCGCCTCAGCCTGTGTTCCCTCCAGGCTGTTCTACTTTCCCTTCTGCGAGAGCTCCATTCTCCTCCAGCACACCTCATTTCCTCTTTATGTGTAAGTGTAGTGTTTTTGTACTATGTTTGTGTTTATGTTAATAAATGCAGCAAACAGCAGCCAATAGGAAGAGACTGAACAATCTGATCAAGAAAGCTAGCTCTGTCCTGGGGCAGCGCCTTGACCCAGTGGAGGAGATAGGAGAGAGAAGGATGGTGGCTAAACTGTCATCTCTGCTGGAGTCCGAGTCCCACCCTATGCAGGACACACTGAACGCACTGAGGAGCTCATTTAGCAGCAGACTACATCATCCTAGGTGCACAACCGAGAGGTTTCACAGGTCCTTCCTACCTACGGCTGTCAGACTGTATAACCTAAGCAGGGCTGCTTGCAGAGATAGCAAAAAAACGTGACGACCTAATAGTATTGAATGCAAAAGACGCAATAGACTTTGACAGACTTTGTCAAAGACAGACTTTGACTCAGACGATGACAGGACAGTCTGTGGGTCCAGAGGATCAGCTTGCTGGGCCAAAACCCAATCAAGTAGTGCGAGCGGTGATCTGTTCGGCTGCACTCGGTGCCGCTGCTTGCTCAGCCCGGATGCTGGCTGCTGTTGTGGCGGCGTGTCGTTCATGTCGACAGCAGAACATGCCCTCGGTTGGCATTGCTTTGCTGGATCCTACTGGCCCACTAACTCTCTATTCTGCTGTGCTGCAGCGGCTCCCTGAGGCAGACGCTGGGCAAGGATATGAAATGAGTCCTGCTCCTGCCCCTTCTCTCCTGGTGCTGGTTGCGGTGATGTGTCTTTGGTGACAGGATGCACTTCAGGTTGCCGTCGGTGACCACGGTCCTCTTTCTCCATGAACTCCCTCTCATGTGGCTCCACAGTGGCTACTTGAGACCCATGCCGGGGGAAGATCGGAAGCGAGTCCAGTTTGTGCCATCTCTCTGTACAGTGTTCTCTCTCCATGTTGTGTTCCCTCTCTGTGCTGTGTTTTCTGTCCATATTGTGCTTTTTCTCCGTGTCTTTATGTTCAACTGTACCCACGTCTGGGGAATAATACTGTCCCTCCTACGATGCATCAGCAGCTCGAGAATGCTACTGTTGCATGAGGACCAGCTCCGGGTTCTGTGTGGCTGTGGACTGTGGCTCCTGTGGCTGATCCGGTTCTGCTGGGTTCTGCTCAGCTTGCGGTGAGAGGCAGAGAGTGGCTGGATCAGTGTCTGACTGCAGCAGACTTGAGCCGTCATCGTCCAAACTGAGTTTACCACTGGGATGTTGTGCTGTGGTGCCCTGTCGTCCCACAGTGTCTTCCTCGGGCCCTCCCGAGAAGGCGGAGGTTAGCGGGCTCAGCAACTGGGGAAACTACCTGTAACAGGGGAGCTTACTGTGGGAGGTGTGGGCCCGTTAGACCCGATGCTACCTGGGCCTTTATCTCCAGCTGGGACACTAATTCCATTGCCTCCATCTCGAATTGGACGTGAAACGCCCCCAAGACCAACTCCTGTGGACTTTTCACCGTGTCTGCCATTGTCTGGTCATCCGGCGACTCCTGCAGCAAATATTGTATCGTTGGGTCCACGTTGTACCACGTCAACTGTGACTGTATCATCCTGTACTCTACGTGCCTGAAGTCGCACGTGCTAGCCAAACAACAAAGAGCGGCTAGGTACTCTAGGACTGACTCGTCCGGTCGCTGTCTGTGCTGGTAAGACACAAATTTCTAGGCCATCACTTTCTGTGGAGCAGTGAAATGTTTGACTAACAAGGTGGCACATTCACTGTAGATCTCCGCCGGGCCCAGTGCATCCAACACATGCTGTTCCTCTACGCCAAGGTTGTAACGTAGCTCAGCACATAAACAACACTTGCCAGCGTTAGTTAGGCCCCTAGCCGACACATACGTCTGAAACGACTTAAATCAACAAGGCCATGGGATGGGCGGCTCACCCGGGATCCCAAGGAACGGCAGTGGGAGCGCCGACCTGTCTTCAAGAAATGCGTCCATATTTTGGAAAAGCTTCATAATTTTCTCCTGAATATCCATCCCATCTTCATCACTAAATGTTATGTCTGGAAACAGGATAGCGGAAGCAAGAGTTGTACCAAACGACAACTTTATTACACAGCTAGCAATAATAGCAAAAAGCTAGCAGAGGTGTGGTACAGGAAGTTTCCAGGTGAAAGGCGGAGCATCTAAGAGAGACTGTTTCCTGCCGTTAGTCCCTTAACGGCGAGATGACGCCACGACGTGCGTGCATCCCCACATCCGCGACGTGCATGGTGGTATTTCCAATATACCGCAATTAGTTTTCCTCTTTTCTGCCTGTGAGGATCCTGGTGGTC
This sequence comes from Pholidichthys leucotaenia, assembly GCA_020510985.1. Lineage (NCBI taxonomy): Eukaryota > Metazoa > Chordata > Actinopteri > Cichliformes > Pholidichthyidae > Pholidichthys > Pholidichthys leucotaenia. Next base: position 8,765,847 of record CM035841.1, on the reverse strand, counting down.
AAAACAAAGCTAAAGCTAAAATACTGAAGAATAAAAATGTGAGCAGAGTTTTTGTCCAGTTTGACAGAAGTGTTTTCAACCGTTAACGAGCTGATACAGGCCTCATGGTAGATGGTGAAAGTGTAAAAAGTTGGTTCATACTGTCTTTACTGTTTTTTGGTTAACTTCCAGCCACTAAGTGCTCATTTAGTTTGTTTCAACTTGATTTGTTGTGTGTTTTATACATTTTGAGTTGATTTTGATAGATATTCATGATGATGCACTGTAATGGCTCAGGTACAAATTGGCTCCACTGTGAGGTAAAATAGACACACTAGAAGTGTTCTCATTCATAGTTTCTTATTATAATAATTAAAGGACTTTCCACATGGCCTGTGTCATAGATCAGGGTTTTTGTGGGGTTTTTTTTCACAGTGGGGAAAGAGTTTTGAGTACTTGGATGTGTGGTTTCACTAAACAACGAACCAAGCGGGACACCAAAAACCCAGCAAACACCCAAATAATGAATGAAATTATTTTAATTTTAATATATTTTTTTTTTTTTTATTTAAGGACAAATAGCCATTCTTGTAATCACTAAGGGGACACACAACACCCAAATAATGCATTAAATCATACCTAACGGGACCAAATGTGACATCAAGTCAATGAACAGGACAGTTTTACAGGACAGTGCTCTCAGAGCATGTGCAGCCGAGCTGACTGATGCTCTCACATCCATCTTCAACCTGTCCCTCAACTAGAATATAGTCCCCTCCTTCTTCAGCCTGAGGTGGAGAGGGTGAGCAGCTATAAATACCTGGGCATCCATATCAGTGAGGACCTCACGTGGGCACTTAACACCACAGAGCTGGTTAAGAGAGCTCAACAGCGGCTGTACTTTCTGAGGAGGCTGAGGAAGTTTGTCACGTCCCCTAAGATCCTCAACAATTTCTACAGCTGCATCATCGAGAGTATCCTGACCAACTGCATCACTGCGTGGTATGACAGCACTATTGCTTTGGACCACAAACACCTGTGAAGAGTGGTGAAGACAGCAGAGAGGATCATTAGGACTCCACTCCCCTCTCTGCAGAGCATGTACCACTGCAGAGTCCAAACGAGAGCTGCCGTCATCCTCCAGAACCCCACCCACCCCCAGCACAAAATGTTCACACATCTACCCTCAGGCTGGAGGTACAGAAGTGTGAAATGCAGGACAACCAGACTGAAAAACTCCTTTTTTCCTACTGCCATGAGACTCCTGAAAAAATAACACAAATCTGGACACAGCGTTGAAAATATGAATTTACATACTGGATGCTAAATTTGCACATTGTTCATTTGCATGTTGTACATAGTCTTACCCTGTCTCACATCCATATCATCCCTGCTGCTAAATTATCATGAACAGTCTACTGGGTATTATCAGGGCACAAGGATTTATACAGAGGAATTCTCACCTTGTGTGCTAATTTGTAATGCTCATTTGCACATTGCTCATTTGCACAATGTACAGAGGCTTATGCCATCTCAGGTTCATATAATCTCTGATACTAATACAGTGGTGTGAAAAAGTGTTTGCCCCCTTCCCGATTTCTCATATTTTTGTATGATTGCCACACTTAAATGTTTCAGATCATCAAACAAATTTAAATATTAGACAAAGATAACACAAGTAAACACAATATGCAGTTTTTAAATGAAGGTGTTTATTTTTAAGTGTAAAAAAGAAATCCAAACCTACATGGCTCTACGCGAGAATGTGACCCCCCCCCCCCCCATTAAAACATAAATTAATTGTGGTTTATCCCATCTTTGCAAAGCTGAGTTCATTTTCTCTAGCCACACCCAGGCCTCATTACTGCCTATTGCGTCTTTTGCATTCAATACTATTAGGTCGTCACATTTTTTTTGCTATCTCTGCGAGCAGCCCTGCTTAGGTTGTACAGTCTGACAGCCGTAGGTAGGAAGGACCTGCGAAACCTCTCGGTTGCACACCTAGGATGATGTAGTCTGCTGCTAAATGAGCTCCTCAGTGCGTTCAGTATGTCCTGCATAGGGTGGGACTTGGACTCCAGCAGAGATGACAGTTTAGCCACCATCCTTCTCTCTCCTATCTCCTCCACTGGGTCAAGGTGCTGCCCCAGGACAGAGCTAACTTTCTTGATCAGTTTGTTCAGTCTCTTCCTATTGGCTGCTGTAATGCCACTGCCCCAGCAGACCACTCCAAAAGTGATGGCTGATGCCACCATTGTATCGTAGAATGTCTTCAGCAGCGCCCCTTGTACACCAAAAGACCTGAATCTCCTCAGTAGGAACAGCCTGCGCTGTCCCTTCTTGTAGAGTGCGTCAGTATTGTATGACCAAGTCTAGTTTGTTGTTCAGATGAACACCCAGGTACTTGTAGGATGTCACCATCTCAATGTCTGTTCCCTGTATGTTTACTGGTGCTGTGAGGGGTTGTCCTTGCCTGCAGCAGTCCATCACCAGTTCCTTAGTTTTCCTCGCGTTGATCTGGAGGCAGTTCCGATGGCACCAGTCCACGAAGTCCTGGATAAGTCCTCTGTACTCAGCTTCATCTCCGGAGATGAAGCCGACGATCACAGAGTCGTCAGAGAACTTCTGTAGATGGCAGTGTGTTGTGTTGTGTGAGAAGTCCACAGTATAAAGGGTGAACAGGAAGAGAGCCAAAACCGTTCCCTGGGGGGCCCCCGTGCTACCGATGATCGTGTCGGACACACAGTCCCGGGTTCTCACAAACTGTGGCCGGTTAGTGAGGTAGTCCAAGATCCATGAAGACAGGTGCTGGTCTACCCCTGCGCACAGCAGCTTGTCCTTCAGGATCAGAATCAGAATCAGAATCAGAATCAGAATCAGATTTATTGCCATTGTTCATGTAATACACAAACTAGGAATTTGTCTCGGTGCCATTCTGCAACATTAAAAACATGATGAGAAAAAGGGATAAACTAAATAACTAAAGGACTAGAAACGTGCAATAAGTGTAGAGAAATAAGTAATAATAAGTAATAATAATAATAATAATAATAATAGTAATAATGAGTAGTACTAGTCAAGGCAGTTTTAAAAAATTAGCAAGTAGCAGATAATGTGAAGTACCACATAGTGCAGTCGATAATGCAACAGAAAAACAGTGATGAATGACGTGAGTCTGGTTGAGCTGCTGTACATAGTGCACGAGAGTCAGAAAGTCACTTAATGTTCAGCAGTCTGATGGCAGAGGGGAAAAAGCTGTTCATGTGCCGGGAGGTTTTAGTCCGAATGGACCGAAGCCTTCTACCTGAGGGGAGGGGGGCAAACAGTACGTGACCAGGATGTGAAGGATCGGCTATGATCCGGCCAGCACGCCTCTGGGTCCTGGAGATGTACAGGTCCTGGAGAGATGGGAGCTCGCAGCCTATCACCTTCTCAGCAGTGCGCACGACGCGCTGCAGCCTTAGTCTGTCCCTGGCAGTGGCTCCTGCATACCACACAGTTATGGAGGTGGTGAGGATGGACTCGATGATGGCCGTGTAGAACTGCACTAACATCTTGGTGGGTAGCTTGAGCTTCCTCAGCTGCCGCAGAAAGAACATCCTCTGCTGGGCCTTTTTGATGAGGAAGCTGATGGTTGGCTCCCATTTGAGGTCTCGGGTGATGGTGGTGCCCAAGAAGCGGAAGGAATCTGCAATGGTGATGGGAGAGCCTGTGATGGTGAGGGGGGGCAGGGGGGATGTGACTTTCCTGAAGTCCACAATCATCTCCGCTGTCTTCAGAGCATTCAGCTGCAGGTTGTTGTGGCTGCACCAGGACACCAGCTGGGCCACCTCTTCCCTGTAGGCGGACTCGTCGCCGTTGGAGATGAGCCCGATGAGGGTGGTGTCATCCGCAAATTTAATCAGCTTAACAGACTGGTGGGAGGAGGTGCAGGAGTTGGTATAAAGGTAGAAGAGTAGGGGGGAAAGTACACAGCCCTGGGGTGATCCAATGCTGATGCTAACAGAGTCTGAGACAGACTTCCCCAGCCGCACATGCTGTCTCCGGTCCGTCAGGAAGTCGGTGATCCACCTGCAGAGGGAGTCAGGCACGTTGAGCAGGGACAGCTTGTCCTGGAGCAGATCGGGGCGGATGGTGTTGAATGCAGAGCTGAAGTCCACAAACAGAATCCTGGCGTAGGTTCCCGGGGAGTCCAGGTGCTGCAGGATGGAGTGGAGGGCCAGGTTGACTGCGTCGTCCACAGACCTGTTAGCACGGTAGGCAAACTGCAGCGGGTCTAGGAGGGGTGTGGTGATGGACTTGAGGTGAGACAGGACCAGGCGCTCAAAGGACTTCATGACTACAGAGGTGAGGATCATCGGCTGGATGGTGTTGAAAGCACTGGAGAAGTCAAAGAACATGATCCTCACCGCATTCCTGGGCTTCTCCAGGTGGAACAGAGAACGGTGAAGGAGGAAGATCACCGCATCCTCCACCCCAATGCCATGCTGGTAGGCGAACTGGAGTGGATCCATCGCTGGTCCCACCAGGGGGCGGATATGAGCAAGGAGCAGTCTCTCCAGGGTCTTCATCATGTGGGACGTCAGGGCCACTGGTCTGTAGCTGTTCACGTCTTTGGGGTGGGAAGTCTTTGGTACAGGTACCACACAAGATGTTTTCCACAACTGTGGTACCCTCCCCAGCTTCAGGCTCAGGTTGAAGATGAGCTCCACAATCCCACACAGCTGGTCTGCACAGGACTTGAGGAGCTTTGCCCTGATGCCGTCCGGTCCCGACGCCTTCCTCGCCTTGATCTTCCTCAGCTCCGTCCTCACCTGGGTCTTAGTGAGGGTCATGTTGGGGGGCTGTGTGCTAGGAGTGGTGGGGTGTTGGTGGAGTGGGGTGTGGGCAGCAGGACTCAATGTCTTTAGAGGCAGCAGTGGTTGTTGTGCAGTCGGGGGGGAGGGCGGTTGGTCAAACCTATTAAAAAACAGGTTCAGATTGTTTGCCCACTCCCTGCCCCCCGTGGCCTGGGGGGAGGTATTCTGGAGCCCAGAGGTGGTTTTAAGGTTTCTCCAGACCCCACCGATGTCGCTCTGTTGCAGCTTGTCCTCCATCTTCTTCCTCAGAATCAGAATCAGAATCAGAATCAGAATCAGCTTTATTGGCCAAGTATGCACAACACATACAAGGAATTTGACTTTGGCTAAAAACTTGCTCTCGTTGTTCAGGTGAAGGATTTAAATAAGGATTCAATGACAACCACAGTATGTACAGTAAATTACAGTCTGTCCACGTTTCTATAAAAGGATGCAAATATATACAGGAATATATGCAGTTATTTACTCGGACTAACCACACTTTGCAGAAATATATGAAAAAATATACAATCACACAGTATTTCAATGTGGACTCAGATTCAGTGATATAATGTGAATGAAGTAAAAAGCAGTGTGAGAGTTATGTGCAATGTAATAATGGATGAAAAGTCATGAGTACAGCAACAGGTAGGACTAGGTGAATGTTAGGAGTTCATCAGAGTGATGGCTTGAGGAAAGAAACTGTTCCTGTGACGGGTGGTTTTGACCTTCAGTGATCTGTAACGACGACCAGAAGATAGAAGTTCAAACAGTTTGTGGCCGGGGTGTGATGGGTCAGCACAGATGTTTCCCGCCCGTTTCCTGGTTATGGACCGATATAAGTTCTCAATGGAGGGTAGGTCGGTACCAATGATCCTCTCCGCAGACTTAATGATCCGCTGCAGTCTGGTCTTGTCCTGTTTAGTGGCAGATCCAAACCAGACAGTGATGGAAAAGCAGAGGACAGATTGGATGATGGCGGTGTAGAAGACAACCAGCAGCTCCTGAGGCAAATCAAACTTCTTGAGCTGACGCAGAAAAAACAACCTCTGCTGGGCCTTTTTCCGGACAGTGTCAATATGGGAGGACCACTTCAGGTTCCGGGAGATTGTGGTACCCAGAAACTTGAAGGAGTCCACCGTGGACACTGTGCTGTTGAGGATGGTGAGTGGGGGGAATGAAGGGGGGTGTCGCCTGAAATCCACAGTCATCTCCACCGTTTTGGCTGGGTTAAGTTCAAGATGGTTCTGGCTGCACCAGAGGATCAGCTGCTCCACCTCCCGCCTGTATGCAGACTCATCATCATCCCGGATCAAACCGATGACTGTGGTGTCGTCCGCAAACTTCAGGAGCTTCACCGAAGGGTCCTCTGAGGTGCAGTCGTTGGAGTAGAGGGAGAAGAGCAGTGGGGAAAGGACACATCCTTGGGGGGCACCAGTACTAATTTTTCGGGAGCTGGATGTAAATCTCCCTAGCTTCACCTGTTGCCACCTGTCAGTCAGAAAGCTGGAGATCCACTGGCAGGTGGAGGGGGGCACCTTGAGCTGGAGGAGTTTCTGATGAAGAATGCCTGGGATGATGGTGTTGAACGCTGAGCTGAAGTCGACAAACAGGATCCTGGCGTACGTCCCTGGGGAGTCGAGGTGTTGCAGGATGTAATGTAGTCCCATATTCACTGCATCATCCACTGACCTGTTTGACCGGTAGGCAAACTGCAGTGGGTCCATCAGGGGGCCTGTGATGACCTTCAGGTGGTTCAGCACCAATCTCTCCAAGGATTTCATGACCACAGAGGTCAGGGCAACAGGTCTGTAGTCGTTTAATCCTGTAATAGAGGGTTTCTTGGGAACTGGAATGATGATGGAGCGTTTGAAGCAGGAAGGCACTTCACGCAGCTCCAGTGATCTGTTAAAGATCCGGGTGAAGATGGGGGCCAACTCGTTGGAGCAGACTCTCAGGCAGGACGGAGACACACCATCAGGTCCTGCAGCCTTCTTGATCTTTTGTCTCTGAAAGACCCGGCGCACCTCCTCTTCACAGATCATTAGTGCTGGTGGGAGGTCAGAGTGGAGGAGGGATGGAGTTCCTGGGGCTGCAGATAATCCTTTTGTGTGGGTGGGAGGTGAGAACTGTAGGTTCTTTTCAAACCTGCAGTAAAAGCTGTTTAGGTCATTAGCCAGCTGGAGGTTTTCCGCAGGGTGGGGGGATGGTCTCCTGTAGTTGGTGATATTCCGTAGGCCTCTCCAGACAGAAGCAGAGTTGTTAGCTGAGAAGTTTTTTTGTAACTTCACACTGTAGCTCCTCTTAGCAAGCCTGGTCTCCTTCGTCAGCATGTTTCTGGCCCGCTTGTACAGAGTCCAGTCACCAGTCCTGTAGGCCTCCTCCTTGGTCTGACGTAGCTGCTTCAGTTTAGGAATGAACCAGGGTTTATTGTTGTTGTATATGCAGAAGGTCTTGGTCTGCACACACATGTCCTCGCAGAAACAGGTGTATGATGTCACAGTGTCAGTGAGTTCATTTAAGTTAATGGCTGCAGCTTCAAAAACACTCCAATCTGTGCAGTCAAAGCAGGCTTGTAACTTCAGCTTTGATTCCTCAGTCCATTTCTTCACAGTCCTTACAACAGGCTTGGAAGTTTTTAGTTTCTGTCTGTATGTTGGAATAAGATGGAGCAGGCAGTGGTCAGAAAAACCCAGAGCTGCACGGGGGACGGCATGATAGGCATTTCTTAAAACTGTGTAACAGTGGTCAAGTGTATTTGTGTCCCTGGTGGGGCATTTAATATGCTGTCTGTATTTAGGAAGCTCATTTGTGAGATTAGCTCTATTGAAATCACCCAGAATGATAAGCAGAGAGTCTGGATGTTTTTCCTCCACGTCTGCTATCTGGTCAGCGAGGAGCTGCAGTGCCTCCGTTGTACAAGCAGCAGGCGAGATATAAATTCCGACCAGAATAAATGAGGAGAACTCTCGCGGTGAATAAAAGGGTTTACAGTTTATGAACAGTGACTCTAGGTTAGGGCTACAAAACTTCTTCAACACTGTGACATCAGTACACCAACCTTCGTTTATGTAGAAGCAGATTCCACCACCCTTAGTCTTTCCAGAAAATTCTCGGCTGCGATCAGCACGAAACAGCTGGAATCCGTCCAGGCGCACCGCGCTGTCCGGGATGTGTTCACTCAGCCAGGACTCCGTGAAACAAAGGGCGCCAGATCTGCTAAAATCCCGGTTTTTGTGAGTCAGGAGCAGCAGTTCATCCATTTTGTTCGCCAAACTGCGGATATTTGCCAGATGGATCGATGGGAGCGGCGTGCGAAATCCTCGTTTCTTCAGCCTGACTAACGCACCGGCACGTTTACCACGCCGCCTTCGTTTCCGGCCAGCGCCAATAGCCGCTGCTCCCACAGCTAAGATGGACTGAAAAAACTTCAGATCAGCAGCAGTAACTGGCGGAGAAGTTGCATTGGGAGGTAGTCTGAGTGAAAGTAGTTCCTCCCTTGAATAGGTGATTCGGACAGAAGAGCAGAAGTCCAAAAAAACACACAAAATTATCAAAAACATCAGAGAGCAGAAGCCAGTGGCTGCCATCCGCGGCGCCATCTTGGATTTTTTTTTTTTTTTTTTTTTTTTTTTTTTTTTTTCCTGAAGCTGTCCTTGCCTTCTCTGATCTTCCTCCTCAGCTCCCTCTGTACGGACTTCAGCATCTCCCTGTTCCCCGACCTGAAGATCCTCTTCTTCTCTCTCAGAAGTGTTTTTATCTCAGGGTTGATCCAGGGTTTGTGGTTCAAGCAGCACCGTATGGTCTTGGTGGGTACAGTGTTGTCCACACAGAAGTTGATGTAGTCCGTGATGGTGTGAGTGAGGCCATCGATGTCCTCACCATGTGGATCGCAGAGCTGCTCCCAGGCAGTGGTTTCAAAACAGTCCTTTAGAGTGTCCATTGCCTCCTCAGACCATAACTTCACTGTGCGCATGACCGGAGGTTGTCTGTGCACTAGGGGTTTGTACACCGGCAGGAGATGAACCAAGTTGTGATCCGATCTCCCGAGTGGGGGGAGTGGTGATGAGGTGTACGCCTCCTTAGTGTTTGCGTAGAATAAGTCCAGTGTTTAATTGTCTCTAGTGTGGCATGTGACATACTGGGTGAACGTGGGTAGAATGGGAGACAGTGAAATATGGTTGAAATCACCTGAGATGAGGAGAAGAGAATCTGGGTGCTCTGTCAGCAGCCTGCCAGTTACTGAGTGGATGACGTCACGCGCTGTCCCAGCGTTTGCCGTCGGATTTGCATAAATAATGCAGATCACATGTGAGTATTCCCTAGGGAGATATGTAGGCCGCATGCTAACAGCTATCAACTCCATGTCTTTGTTGTAGTGTTGTTGTTTAACCGTGTTATGTCCTGGTCTGCACCAGTTGTTATTGACATACATCATCACTCCTCCACCCCTTGCCTTCCCACTGTCTGGTGTTCGGTCTGCCCGTATTACGTGGAAACCCTCCAGTTCAATGTTAGCATTTGTTGCTAGTTCTGTTAGCCATGTCTCCGTGAATAGCATCAGGCTACACTCCCTGTATTTGCTCTTGTAGCGGGAGATAGCCGCTAGCTCATCTGTTTTTTTTTTTTTTTTTTTTTTTTTTTTTTATTTAAGTTTTTGTAAAGGGTATACAGGTCGTTACAGCAATGCAGTGTTTACATTTTCATCACATGTTCCCTTATTTTCTGATATCTGACAACATTGGAAGATTAATTCTTACAACACCCCCTTTTTTTTTTTTTAAAGTGAAAGAAAAAGTGAAATTAAAGAGAAAAAAAAAACAAAAAACAAATAACAAAAAAAACCAAACAAACCAGTAAAAAACAAACAAAAAGAAAAAGTAAGTAAATAAAGATAAAAGAGCATCTGAGTAGCGTTGGAACAAAGAGCGGAACCATTATTGAAATGGTATTTGTCAAAGATTAGATCTAATGGAAGACACATATGCGGTCCAGGGTTGCCAAAAGTTCATGAACCCATCCATGTCCTGTCTCAGTGCGAATGTCAACTTTTCCATTGAGTAAATGTCTTGGATCACGTTAATCCAATCTTCAGGTGTAGGACAGTCCTTCAACATCCATTTTTTAGTTAGAGCTTTTTTGCTTGCCAATATTAAAACATTGAATAAGTATTTTTCTCCTCGTCTTTCCAGTGAGTCCGGTAGTAAACCCAAATACAAAGTTACAAAAGAAAAGGGAACTGTAATTTTGAATATTTTCCCCAATATTGTCTGTACCTTGGTCCAATATTGGTGGATAACTGGGCATGACCAAAACACATGAAAATGATTTGCAGTCTTTTCACCACACAAGCGCCAACAGTTCAATCCCTTATGGGTAAATTTGTTTTGTGCAGGTGTTCTGAAAAATCTTGCCAAGTTTTTCCATCCAAATTCTCTCCACTGCAGGGATGAGGTACTTTTCCATTGCTGTTTATTTAGCTTTTCCCATATTTCCAGTTGTAAAGTGAAATTCCCCTCTTTTTCCCATCTCTCTTTTATATAAGATGTGTTGTCTCCTTTTAAGTCTTGAAGACCTTGGTATATTTTAGAAATGTATCTGATCCCTGGGATCCCTTTATATGCCATTAAGAAGACCTTCAGAACACCTGACTGGGCCCTTTCCAAAACCTCCTTTTTAAGTATATTGTTTATGTGGTGTCTAAGCTGGAAGAACCTGTAAAGGTCTTGATTTATTAGGCCTTGTTTTTTCAAATCTTCAAAACTTCTTAAGATTTGCCCTTTAAAAAAATCGTAATATTTTATCAGCCCTTTCTCCTTCCACTTTTTAAATCTGGTGTCTGTTTTATTAGGAGTAAAGTCCTGATCATAGGCGATCCATTGCAGTAGTCGATAGGGCTCTTTAGTTTGATTCTCTCTGACTATCTTAAACCAAATTTTTAGCGGGGTCTCTATCCACGGGTTAGTGTTATTCAAAAGCTTAGGTAAGGCATTGTTCCCTATTATCGCCTGTAGGGGGATGTCACTTGTTATTTGGCATTCGATCTCCTTCCATTGTGCAGTGTAGACTGGGTTACATATCTCTACTAAAGTTTTAATTTGTGCGGCTTTAAAGTAGTCCCTGATATTTGGCAGTGCGAGCCCACCTTTGTCTTTGTTTAGCTGTAGGGTTCTATATCTGATTCTAGGTCTCTTGCCCTGCCATATGAATCTTGAGATCCTTCTGTCCAGCTCCTGCCATGTTTTTTTTGGGAGGTTCTACCGGTATTGTTTGGAAAAGGTATAGAAGACGTGGAAGTATATTCATTTTGACTGCTTCAATTCTTTGTGCAGTACCCGAGAATGGTATCATATTCCATCTTGCTAGGTCAGATTTTATTTTTGTCACCAGTGGATCATAGTTTAGTGATATAATTTTGTTGAGTTGTTTCGGGATATTGACCCCCAGATATTTCATAGATTCCGACTCCCAGTTAGTTTTGAGTTTGCTTAGTGAATAATGATTTGGGTCATAGTTGAATGTTAAAACTTGGGTTTTATGCATATTTAATTTGTACCCCGATAAATCTCCATACTCTGAAAAAACTGAGGTTAGTTCTGGTAAAGAAGTGTCCGGCTGCCCTAGGTATATTAAAATGTCATCAGCAAAGAGTGCTATTTTATGTTCCTTCTGACCAAGTGTAATACCTTGAATTTTTTGGTTTTGTCTTATCCATTGGCTCAGAGGTTCTATGAAGATTGCAAAGAGCAGTGGAGACAGGGGGCAGCCCTGACGACATCCTCTTTCCAGTTCAAAAGATGATGATAAATTACCGTTAATCCTTATTTTAGCTGTTGGTTTTTTATATAATGCCTGTATAGTTCTAATGAAGTTGTTATGAAAATTGAAACTGGATAAGATTCTATATAGAAAAGACCAGTCAACCGAATCGAATGCTTTTTCAGCATCTAATCCCAATATGACTGCATTTAAGTTATATTTTTTTATATGATGAATTATGTGTAAAGTGCGTCGAATGTTGTCTTGTGTCTGTCTTTGTCTTATAAAACCTGTTTGGTCTAAATGAATTAGGTCTGTCAGTATATTTTCTAACCTTTTGGCAAGGATAATGGTAAAAAGCTTATAGTCCTGATTTAGTACACTGATTGGTCTGTAGTTGGAGCACTCTAGTTTATCCTTTTCAGGTTTAGGTATAACTGCAATGACCCCTTCTCTCCAGGAGGGGGGGATTTCCCCTGTGTGGAGGACATAATTAAATGTTTTCAGGAGGAGAGGAGATAGTTGCTGTTTAAAGGTTTTGTACCACTCTGCTGTATAGCCATCAGCTCCTGGGGATTTGTTAGCTTTAAGTTTCATAATTGCTTTTTCCAATTCTTTAGGATGTATTTCTGACAGTAGTGTTTTATTTTGTGACTCCGTAAGTTGGGGAAGGTTTAATGTGTTTAGGAATGCCTCGGATGCGTTTTTATGTTTTTTGTGGGAGTATAAGTTCTTATAGTAATTCTCGAAGTTTTTAAGAATATCCTGAATTCTGAATTTTATTTCCTTTGATACTGGGTCTCTGATTTTGTAGATTGCTCTTTCTGTTTGATGTTTCCTCAATTTATAGGCTAGCAATTTTGCCGATTTACTGCCTGCTTCATAGTATTTTTGTTTCAGAAATGTAAGTTTCTTCTGGATTTCTATTGTGTAGATCTCATTTATTTGGTTTTTAATTTCCTTAATCTTGAGCGAGTCAGTAGAATGAGTGTTGCCTTTGTGTTCTTTTTCTAGGTTCCTAAGTTCTGACTCTAATGTGGATAGTTTTTCTTGTCTTAGTTTCTTTTGGGTTGCCAGTTTTGCAATAATCTTTCCTCTTATTACAGCTTTACATGCATCCCACAGTATTAAAGGGGATACTTCTCCATTATCGTTATCTTCCAAATATCTGAGAATATCTGATTCCAATTCATCTTTCAATGGTCCTTTCAGGACATTTGAATTTAACCTCCAAGAAAATGTATTATTTGTGTATTTTTGGATATTTAAGTCCATGTAGATCGGACTGTGGTCGGAGAGATCCATCAGTCCTATTTTACATGTTTTTACTCTTCCAATGTCTCTATTAAACATAAAAAAATAGTCAATCCTTGAGTAAGATGAATGTGGAGTTGAGTAAAATGTATAGTCTTTTACACTGGGGTTGAGTTCCCTCCACACGTCACAGATTCCCAATTCTTTTAGTAGCATCCGAGTCTTCCTGTTTTGGGTGTTATTTTGATGTGGGGAATTACCAGAAGCATCCCAGTATGGATTCAGTCTAAGATTGAAGTCCCCACCACATATCACTAAACCTTGAGCTTTAGTTATCATTAGGTCGAATACATTTTTATAAAATTTCCAGTTAGCCCCTGGGGGAGCATACACATTCAGCAGGGTGATATCTTCTCCCTCTAGCCGCCCAGTTACCAAACTGTATCTCCCTTCTTTATCTTTGTGTTCTGATTTTTTTTCAAATGTAATTTTGGTTGATATCAATGTCGCTACTCCCCTCCTCCTCCCTGATTTATATGAAGATGAAGAGATCATTTTAAACCCTTGTCTACTGAGATTATTGTGTTCCACGTCTGTTAGGTGGGTTTCTTGTAAAAGTATTATTCCTGCTTTGTCTTTTTTCATTTTGCCTAGAATCTTGGATCTTTTAACTGGATTCAGGATTCCTTTTACATTATATGAAATTATTTTGGTTACACCCTGTTTCTCCATTGTGTTGTTTTGTTTAGTATAACTGTGTGGTGGCCCTCTTTTGTGCTACTCAGAAACTGAAAGTACATTAAAAACAAGAAAAACATTAAGAACATAGTGTAAAAAACTTTAAAACAAAAAGCTGTCATAAGAACTTCCTGAGCTGAGGTCTTTTTAAAGACCCTGTAAGAGCCTTGATGGAGTGAAGGCTCTGAGGGAAATTCCTCAAACTCTGTTACGTGTTGAGGGCCCTCTCTTACCACTGAAAGTAGTCCCATGCTTTTAACGTGAGTTTCAGAACCCAATCCAAACTTGTAATGATTTTTTTTTTCCTTTTATGCCTAAACCCTGTGAAATTGTGTGCACCCTCCCACCCCCATCACATCAAACATTCACGCAAAAACAGTATTTGTTAGTATGAGGAGAACATGGGGATTATTGTCACATTTCTATTTTAACAAGTTTTTTTTTTTTTTTTTATTACAAAGACTTATTTGTTTCAAATAATATGATTGTTCCATGAAATGTTTTACCACATGCTGAATATGCATCTCCTTTAATGTTTGTTACCTTGTATGAGGGGGGTTGGATGTGCGGATTGATTCAAGAGAAAAGAAAAAAAAAAAAAAAAAAAAGGTCGCTATTCCAACCTGAAAACGGATAGTTTATCCGCGACGCTCTGGTGCTGGGTTTCCCGCTGCTGGTCCGTGGATTTTGAAGGTCTTTGTGTTGTCCATGTTTGCGCTTTGATCTTCTCACTCGGGTCTGCTGCGGGTTTAAATACCGTTACCGGGAGCCCTCTTTTCGCCATGTCAGCTGTTGCTTCTTCCGCCGAATTATAGAGACACGTTTCATCGCCGTAGAAGACCCTTAACTTCGCAGGAAATGGTGTCTGAAAGCGCAATTTCTTCTCTCTTAACACCTTTTTCGTGTCATTGTATTCCCTGCGCTTTTTAAGGACCTCCGGGGCGTAATCGTGTTCCACGTAGACTTTTCTCTCCTGGTGCATAAATCCTTTTTTCTGCCAGGCCAGTCTTACAACCTCTTGTTTTATTTTGAAATTGGAAAATCTTACCAACACCGAACGTGGGGGCGCTTCCGCCGCCGGCCTAGCGGCTAATGAACGATGTGCCTTTTCTATCTTCAAGTCGGTGGTTTGTGGAATATCCAATTTCTCTCTTAGTAAGGATTCCACGCATTCTGCCATTGAGTTGAAACCATTTTCGGTTCCTTCTATCAGACCATGAATTCTTATGTTGTCTCTTCTTTGTTTTCCTTCTTGGTCGGTTAGCTTAGCCTCTATAGCTGCTTGTCTTTTGCGTAGGTCTAGCACAGAATCTTCGAGCACTTTTATTCGATCCTCTGTTTCCAAGATTCGGTTCTCGGCCTGGTCCACTCTGCTGTTTGTCCTTTTCAATTCTTCTCTGAATTCCCGAAATTCGGCCGTAACATCTCGGCGAAATCGTCGTAGCTCCTCAAATAGTGATTTCAGGCTAACCCTTTTGTTAGCTATCACCAGTTCCTCGTCTTCTGAACGGAGATCTTCCAGTTCAGATTCTCCGGCCGATACGTGTCCTGGCCTGGAGAATTTCAGTTTCTTCTGTTTTCCTTTAGACATGATGATTTTGTCTTTTGATTTTCACTCCTCCAAAAATCCGTTAAGTTTGATTTTCAAGGTGTTATCCTGGATTGGGTCTGAGAGCTTCAGTGTTAAGCTGCAGTCGCCATGGCGTCCAGACCGGATGTCTCAGCTCATCTGTTTTTCTGAGTAGCGATCGTATATTCCCCATAATAACGGATGGGAGGGCGGGTCTGTACCTTATATTCCTCACCCGCTGTCTTATTCCAGCACGACATCCACGCCGTTTCCGTCTTATTTCTCCCGGTATGTCGAATTTTTGTGTTAGCATCATGGGCCGGTTAAGTGCTAACAGCTGGTCCCTATTGTACTGCCTCCTGCAAGAAACAGTGGATCCGTCCGCTGGCACAGGAGACATTTGGGCGATCTACGTTTCTACACCACTGGACCAGTTGGTTCACCTCATTTCAGTAATTGGCTTCCTCGTTGTTGGTGATGAGGCCCACCACTGTTGTGCCGTCCACAAACTTGATGATGTGGTTGGTGTTGTAGGCTGGTACACAGTCATGGGTCAGCAGGGTGAATCAGAATCAGAATCAGAATCAGAATCAGATTTATTGCCATTGTTCATGTAGTACACAAACTAGGAATTTGTCTCGGTGCAATGCTGCAACATTAAACATGATAAAATAAAAGAAATAAACTATACATGCAATAAAGTGTAGAATAAGAGAGTAATACTGGTCAGCAGTTAAAATATATTAGCGAGCAGCAGATAATGTGGAGAACCATATAGTGCAGTCGGTAATGCAGGAAGAAAACAGTGATGATTGACATGAGTCTGGTTGAGCTGCTGTACATAGTGCACGAGAGTCTTATAAGTTACTTAGTGTTCAGCAGTCTGATGGCAGAGGGGAAGAAGCTGTTCATGTGACGGGAGGTTTTAGTCTGGATGGACCAAAGTCTTCTACCTGAGGGGAGGGGGGCAAACAGTACGTGACCAGGGTGTGAGGGATCGGCTATGATCCGGCCAGCACGCCTCCGGGTCCTGGAGATGTACAGATCCTGGAGAGATGGGAGCTTGCAGCCGATCACCTTCTCAGCAGTGCGTACGATGCGCTGCAGCCTTAGTCTGTCCCTGGCAGTGGCTCCTGCGTACCACACGGTTATGGAGGTGGTGAGGATGGACTCGATGATGGCTGTGTAGAACTGCACTAACATCTTGGTGGGTAGCTTGAGCTTCCTCAGCTGCCGCAGGAAGAACATCCTCTGCTGGGCCTTTTTGATGAGGGAGCTGATGGTTGGGTGAAGAGCAGCGGGCTGAGCACGCACCCTTGTGGGGCCCCTGTGCTCAGTGTGATGATCTGGGATGTGTTGCTGCCAACCCGCACGTTCTGTGGCCTCCCTGTGAGAAAGTCCAGCACCCAGTTACAGAGAGAGGTTTTGAGTCCCAAATATCTAAGTTCTTGTATCAAGTGCTGGGGGATAATTGTGTTGAATGCTGAACTGAAGTCCAAGAACAGCATTCACATGTTGGAGTTTTTTGAGTCCCGGTGGGTGAGAGCTGGATTGAGAGCAGCAGCGATGACATCTTCTGTGGATCTGTCTGACCTGTATGCAAACTGGGATGGGTTGTGGGATGGAGGGAGGATGGACTTGATGTTCTGCATGACCAGCTGCTCGAACCACTTCATTATAATGGGGGTCAGTGCTATGGGCTGGTAATCATTGCAGCTGGATGGGACGGACTTCTTTGGAACTGATATTATGGTAGCAGTTTTTAAACATGTGGGGACAACGGCTTGAGTCAGTGAGATGTTGAAGATGACGGTAAGGACATTCTAAAGCTCCCCTGCACAGTCCTTCAGGAAGCGACTCGGTATGTTGTCTGGGCTAGCTGCCTTGCGTGATTTCATCCTGCAGAGGGTTCTCTTCATGCTAGCCGGATCCAGACTCAAAACCTGCTTGAATGGTCTTTTGTGTTGATGTGCTGTTTTGCGCTTCAAAGTGGCCAAAGAAGTTGTTTAAGCTGTTGAACAGTGTGTTGTCACTCATTCAGGTCTGAGGTGGAAGTTTTTATTTGGTGAGGGTCTGCTTGCCATGCCAGAAAGAGCGTGCATCTCTGGTGTCACTGAAGTGTCCAGATGTTTTCTTGCTGTACTGTTGTTTTGCCTCCTTGATACCATGGGACAGATTAGCCTTAGATGTTGTTAGTCCCGCAGTGTCACCGGCCCTGAAGGCTGCGTCACAAGCCCTCAGGAGCTTGCAGACCTTTGCTGTCATCCATGGCTTCTGGTTAACATGAACAGTGATGGATTTGCAGTGATTGACATCATCAATGTATTTCACTATGTACGCTACAACAACGTAAGTGTACTTCTCTAGGTTTGTGTGTCTACTGTGAGTGGCTGCATGCTTGAAAGTGTCCCAGTCTGTAGTGCTGAAGCAGTCTCTCAGACCATCAGAGGACCCCTCTGGCCACACACGTACCTGCTTTTTTGTTGGTCTGATGGCTTTCACTCTGGGTTTGTATGGCGGCCTTAACAGGATGGTGATGTGATCAGAGAGACCCGGGGAGGAAGTTGGGAGGGTCTGTATGCTTCCTTATGAGTTGTGTACACCAGGTCCAGCAAATTGTCTCCTTTTGTTGGAAAATCTACATATTGATGTAGGTTTGGTAGAAGGGCCTTTAAATCTTTAAATCAGTAGGAGGTCCTTTAAATATGGTATTAAGGGACTAATGGTGGGAGACGGTCTCTCTTTGGTGCTCCACCTTTCACCTGGAACCTGCCTGTACCACACCTCTTGTTGCTATTATTGTTAACTGTGTAATAAAGTTATTGTTCGGTACAACTCTTGCCTCCGCTGTCCTGTTTCCAGACATAACACTGATCAATCACTGATCAGTCAGGTCAGTCAGAAACATGATCAAACATCTCTGACTCATTCCTGATGTTCTCAAAGACATAAAGGTCTCCACATGGTCCACCACATCTGAACCTGTAGCAGCTCTGACATGACCATGTGGACCTTTAATGCCCTGTGGTCTGTGGAGCAGCAGCCTCACAGATGAGTCCAGATGTTTCTGAGCTGAGAGAATCAGGTTTAGAAATCTACCTGAGAGTCTTTGCACCAATCACAGTCAGCTTTACACTGATGCTTGGTTCTGATTTTCTCCTCAGGAGTTCAGGCTGAAGGAAAACCCATTTTAACAGGTAGAAAACAGAGAAAATCACTGAAGAAGAATCAGCTTTGAAGTTTAAATTGGGTTAAATTTGCTTCTTTCCTGATGACTCTGATTTCTGTTCAGAACCTGATGATGATGTCAGGTTGGTGGGAGGAGACAGTCGCTGTTCAGGAAACTTGAAGGTGAAACATCAAGGACAGAGGAGACCAGTGTATGGTGATGACTGGACCCTGAAGGCAGCAGCTGTGGTCTGTGAACATCTGGACTGTGGCTCTGCCGTTTCTGTAGGAAAGAGAAGGAAGTCCTCAGAGAGAGATGTGTGGGAGATCAGGTCTCACTGTCTTCAGTCTGGATCCTCTCTGACAGAATGTGTACTGCCATCACATTCTCGGTACATCCAGTCTGTCACCTGTTCAGGTAAGTCCATCAGTGACATCATCAATGACATCATCAGAGGTAGAAGATGAAAGACTTTAGTCCAGTAAAATAATACTGCTGTTATAGTCTCCCTCCACACTCAGGGTTAAATGAATGACTATTTTAGATGAATCTGGTCAGATTTCAGGTTATAAAGTCAACAGAGAAAAATCACCTTTGAGTGTGAAACTGAAGAAACCAGAGAATGAAACGGAATCAGAAAGACTGAACTTGTGTGGTCATCACTGATGCAGGAGTTCAGCTCAATCATCTGCTCAGATGGTTAAATCTCTTTCAGACTAAAATAGCAGAATCTCAGTTTTCTGTCTTGGACAAACAGATGTTCAGATGTGAGCTGGAGCAAAGCCAAGGATCAAAGTGACCTTACAGCAGATGGATCAAGAAAAAGGAGACAGGCAGTGGCAGAGCTGAGACGAAATGTTTCTGCTGCTCACATGTAAAAGATTGTCTTTTGGTCTTCAATGATGAAGGTCATTGTAAAATGTGGAGTTAAATCAGGGAGAGAAGATGTAGCAGACTGAAGGAAAATGTTTTGGAGGAGATGATCGGAAGTGGTGTGAGAGTAGAACTAAATGTAAAGTGTAAAATGGTGTTAAAGTGTTTGAGACTTGTTGTTTGCTGCCATCTTTGTCTTTATCTCTCCATCTGATCTTCTCTCATCTCTCCAGACTCTGTCAGGCTGCTGAATGGGACCAGTGTGTGTTCAGGCAGACTGGAGGTGAAGTCTAACCAGAGCTGGTCCTCAGTCTGTCAAGCTGACTTTGACCAGCAGGATGCAGAGGTGGTCTGTAGGGAGCTTGGCTGTGGGCCTCCTTTGCTCCTCCGGGGGGCGCTATACGGAGACGTGGAGGCTCCCGTGGGGACCAAAGAGTTCCAGTGTGGAGGAAACGAGTCTGCTCTCCTGGACTGTAGAAGCTCAGGCTCAGCTAGAAAGAGCTGCTCACCTGGAGAAGCTGTTGGACTCACCTGCTCAGGTAGAAGAGGAGCTGCAGCTTTGATTTGGTTCATTTCTCTTCTGATCCAACTCACTTTGGTCTCTGACTGATCACTCTCTGGTTTCTCTTCAGAACCTGTCAGGTTGGTGGGAGGAGACAGTCGCTGTGGAGGAACAGTGGAGGTGAAACATCAGGGAGAGTGGAGACCAGTGGGAGGTGGAGGCTGGTTCCTGAAGACAGCAGCTGTTGTCTGTGAACATCTGGACTGTGGCTCTGCTGTTTCTGTAGGAGAGAGAAAGGAGTCCTCAGAGAGAGCTGTGTGGTGGATCGATCCTGGCTGTGTTCAGTCTGGATCCTCTCTGAGAGACTGTGTAACATCATCATCATGGTTCTCTTCCTCCCTCCAGACTGTCACCTGTTCAGGTAATGATGTGTCTCCTCCTGTGTGTCAGTCCACTTTCCAGTCTTCTCCTTCCTCTCTCACAGTAACAGTCACTGGTTCCCAGTGGACATATGGATATTTGATATCAACGTTAAAAATACTGGGAGATTCATGTAATACAACTAAACAATTAAAAATGAATTAAAGACTTTTTTGTTAAAATTTCCATAAAATGTAATTCTACACAACAGTGAGGAATAAATTAGGACACCCCCCATCTTTTTAGGATGCCCCACATTCATTCCTACTGAAAATAGCGAAAATAAATGTTACAAAAAACAAATAAAACAAAAACAAGGCTAGACATAGATATGTGAACATTTATAAATAAAGAACTGACTATCTAATGTGGTGTCCTAACTTTGTCACATGACTGTATGGTCATAGCTTCACGGTGGAGCTACGCATGTGCATGAGAGTGCAGAGTGGAGACACACAACTGAAGACACAATAGAGTAAAATGGCCCAAGGATTATGGAAAAATATACATCCTAGTGGTTTCACTAATGGGTCAATGTCCATGAAAGTGATGAGTGCAAAGACAGGTGAGTTACAGTGATCATTGAAAGGTCCTCAATTCTGTGTATGTGAGCGTTGGGAGGGAGGGGGTGGGGCCTCTGACTGCTGTCAGTCCGGATGGCCCAGGGGAAGAAACTGTCAGTCCGGAGTTGTGGGACCTGATGGATGTGAACGGTGGTCCAGAGGGCAGCAGGTCAGACAGGTGGTGGGAGGATGTGAGGGGTCTCCTGTGATGGCCTTGGTCCTTCTGAGACAGGAGGATGTGGAGATGTCCTCCAGGGAGGGCAGAGGGCCACTGAGAATGTTCTGGGTGGTGTTGATGACCCTCTGCTCAGCCTTCTAGGGCAATCTCTGCTCTCTAACATGCATTCAATGCATTTTAGCTCTGGTCATGGAGAACTATTTTTTCCTCCTTTTACTTCAGGTTCTCAGCTAGAGTAGCCTACAGTGTTGGTCATTTTGATGACAGATTTATGAGGAGCTGCTTCATTCTCACTGAATTGTGTTCAAGTCTGTATTTGCTGCTGCACTAAAGAGTTTTTCTGTAGAGCAGAAGTTCCTGCTGAATTTACAAATAACTGTTTCATAGGACCGGCACAACGTCCGCATCACTGCAGATGCTGCTCCAATCCGTCTGTCAATCTCTCGCTCCATTCTCCCCTCACTCGTGAACAAAACCCTAAGATACTTAAACTCCTCCACTTGGGGCAGGAGCCTGTCCCCAACCCAGGGAGGACAATCCACCTTTTTCCGGCTGTGGACCATGGACTCGGACTTGGAGGTGCTGATTCTCATCCCAGCCGCTTCACACTCAGTGGCAAACCGTCCCAGCAAGAGCTGAAGGTCATTGCTGGATGAAGCCAACAGAACAACATCATCTACAAACAACAGAGATGAGATCCTGTGGTCACCAAGCACGACACCCTCCATTCCCTGGCTGCGCCTAGAAATCCTGTCCATAAACATTATGAACAGGATTGGTGACAAAGGGCAGCCTGGCGGAGTCCAACTCTCACTGGGAATGCTACCAAAAGCCAGTTTAGAAAGCTTGGGATCAGTCCGCCAAGGTCTCCACCTTTGACCGCCACCTAATCCACATAGCACCAGACCCCCATGATCCCTCCAGCAGGTGGTCAGCCCACTGGAGGGCGGACCCATTGTCTGTTGTGGTGAAGAGGGAGCTTAGTTCTAAGGCAAAGCTGTCGATTTACCAGTCACTCTACTTTCCTACTCTCACCTATGGTCACGAGCTTTGGGTAAAGACCGAAAGAACAAGATTGCGGATACAAGCGGCTGAAATGAGCTTTCTCCGTAGGATTGCTGGACTCACCCTCAGAGATAGGGTGAGGAGCTCAGTCATCCGGGAGAGGCTCAGAGTAGAACCGCTGCTCCTCCACATTGAAAGGAGTCAGTTTAGGTGGTATGGGCATCTGATTAGGATGCCTCCTGGACGCCTCCCACTTGAGGTGCTTCGGACACGTCCCACTGGGAGGAGACCCCGGGGCAGACCCAGGACTCGGTGAAAAGACTATGTCTTCCAGCTGGTCTTGGAACGCCTTGGTATCCTCTCTGAAGAGCTGGAGCAGGTGGCTGGGGAGAGGGAAGTCTGGGCTTCTCTGCTTGAACTGCTGCCTCCGCGACCCGGACCTCCGGAAAAGCGGTAGAAGATGGATGGATGAATGGATGGATGGATGTTTCATAGGAAATTTTTGACAATCCTGTGCTTTTCTTGTGGTGTTATACAGAATATCAGTGCAGTAAACTATGATAAAAAAAATATTTTTTTTAATTCTTCCCACAACTTTAAATGCAAAAAAATCCTTGCAAACCATCACAACTTTTACTGCACCTTTTTTTAAAAAAAGTTCCCTCAAATTCAGGCTTTTTGGGCTGCACCAATCAAAAAAACCTGCCGTGAAATCCTGGAGGGACTGACTGAGCCACATTTACCAGCAGGGTCCTGTTCATGGTCTGCTGACTGGTCCATTTTGTAGAGGGTCTATTGTCCTCCCTCCTCTGGACAACGTAGACAAGGGAGAATATACGTATACTACTCACAAAAAGTGAGGGATATTTGGCTTTCAGGTGAAAGTTATGGAAAATGTAAAACGTTCATGCTACAGTGATATAATACCATGAAAGTAGGGCATTGAAGTAGAAGCAGGCAGTGGTGATTTCCTCATCTCAAACAATTCATTGAACCAAAAGTCAACAACAGTGGTGGGTATACCACAACAAAAAATGTCAGTGTCTCAAAACTTGTCATGTGCCCTAGAGCATCAATTACAGCTTGACAACGACGTCTCATGCTGTTCACAAGTTGACTTATTGTCTGCTGAGGCATGGTGTTCCACTCTTCTTCTTTAGCTTTTATATGCTTCCGCCAGGCGACATTATTATAAAGCACTGCATACATTTTCATTATTATGCAGATGACACACAATTATCCCTGTCAATGAAGCCAGATGAAAGTAATCAATTACTAATAATTGTAATAATACTAATCAAGTTGTCTCACTCCTACCATACCCAGCTCCATAAGATTATTATTTATCGTACTATGTTCATCTGTGTGCTACAAGATTACTCACGTCTCCTTCTCTCCCCTTTCTGCAGGGTTGCCAGACTCCTCCCACTCTGCGCTCACTCACACTCACACACTCGCTTTTCATTAATGATTATTGTTATTCTAACCGAGTCTGTTGTCTGCTTCTGGGTCTAGTATTAAATCATGTCAAGAAAAAACCTTTCCAAATCAAACTCTTAGTTTGGATGCAGTTACTCTTTCTCTTAATAGTTCTGTGAGGAACATTGTAGTTCCATGTTCAATGTCCATGTGAACATTTTTGATCAAGATCTGTTTTTTAATTCACATATTGAATTTGTTTCTAAGACTGCTTTCTATCATTTGTGCAATATTTCCAAGATTAGGAACATCTTGTCTCAGAGTGATGCTGAGAAACTAATTCACGCTTTTGTTATTCTCTAGATTAGATTATTGTAACTCTTTATTATCAGGTTGTCCTAAAACATCTTTAAAAAGTCTTCAGCTGATCCAGAATGCTGCAGCAAGAGTTTTAACAGGTACTAGAAAGGGAGATCATGTTATGATTCCCCGTGCACTATTATGCAGCGCAGGGAGGAAGAAATGTAAAACCCAATTGCAGGAGTAGAACGTGCACTTTATTAACAAAAATCCCAAACAATAAGTCCAGCAACAGACACAACTTGTACAGAGAGTAGAGATGATGCAATATAGGCCACCAGACAAACAGCGACTCTACCCGGACGCACAGCAGCCCAGGGAGAGAATGCCTAGTGCCACAGCGTATCTGTCAGTACGAAGAGAAAGGCAGACATAACTTACGGGCTGCGGCAATCCAGGGCGGTCTGTGCTGTCTGGAGGAAGGAGGTAAGGCAGGGTCAGCCACTAACACCAAGGAAATACACAATCTTGATGTGTTGGAGAAGACAGCGATGTCAGGCTGAATGTAGATGAGTACAAACATACATGGAGGAACACGCTTCCATGTATGCAGGGATGGCAATTTTCCGCCGATCCGCGGATTTCCGCCGATTCATTTTCAAATTGATCATTTCTGTGAATCGTCTAAATCCATTGAGAAAATTTTAGGGGGGGTAAGGTACCTTATTGTTACAGATTTTAGCGAAAATAACCACTATTACATAAGCGCTCGGCACTTCCCCGGGTCAAGTCTCCTGCGATAACTCGGATGTACTCAAGCTACTGCTGTATTGTAAACAGCCCTGCGATTGGATAGTTGCAAACGATTGGACCAATCAAATGGCTCGTTGTATGCTTTGTCAAAAATTCATGGCGGCTTGTTCTCAGGGATGTGATTTTTCCGGTAATTCGCCGAATTCCGCTTTATTTTATCTTCCAGGAAGATAAAGTACGTTAAGTACGTTAGCGGCTTGTGGTCCACGAACGCAGTGAAGGTGCGCCTTTTCAGGCAGAACTGGAAGTGGCGTATGGCCAGGTGGAGAGCCATTAACTCTCTGTCGAACACGCTGTATTTACGCTCACTGTCGTGCAAAGACCTGCTAAAAAAAAGGTGAGCGGCTGCCAAGAACCGGCAATGCATTGCTCCACGATGGCCGCTATGCCCATGTCTGAGGCGTCGGTAGTGAGCGCTGTTTTAACCTCAGAACGCCTGCTCCCGTTCAGAAGTCCAGTCGGCTCTGTCCGCCGGTTTCCGTTTCTTGAGTGCGGCGTACAACGGCTGTATGAGCTGGGCTGCGCGGGGGAGGAAACGGTTATAAAAGTTAACCATCCCCAAAAACTCCTGCAGTGTCTTGACATTGATGTTGAGGAGAAAAAAATAGCAAAACAATTTAGTTAGATTACTTTTATGATTCCAAACAGTTTGAAATTGACAGTGCACAGTGGACATTGACTCATAACTTTTGAATATTTCTAAGACCTGGCTGTATCAGTGATTGTGCAAAATGATCTGCTCAAGACTCAATGGAGATTGAAACTGGTGATCTGAAATGAATGCTGAAATTATAAAAAGTAATAGTATGTTGGAATTTTATTTCTATTACGGAATAGATAAAATTAACTGATTTTGATTTGATCAAGTGTTAAAGCATGTGATGGATAATGCTTGTTGGAATATTTTAGGAATGCTATCTTCTTGGAACATAAGTCAATATTATACAGTAATAAGTGGCATTCAGCTGTTTGTTTTATGTCATTTAAGCACAGTTCTGGTACTTAAAAATCATAAAAACCCAGGAGCTTCGGGGGGCTTTGCCCCCCTTGCCCCCCCCACCGGGGCTCTGCCCCGGACTCTGCTGAGGGAATGCGTCTCCCAGACCCCCAGCTACATTTTCAGATAATTTCCCCAACCCCAAATCACATCCCTGGTTCATGTTGGAATTCTGAGCCTTCGGTATTGTTTTCAGCGGAATTATGAGATTTTTATCGAAGGATCAGGAGTCATCAGTGCTAGAAATAGACAAAAGTGTCAAAAATAAGTTCCGATGGAATTGGCTTGAGAGAAAAGTGACGGTAAAGGTGAAAATTGGCTCAAAGTTCGACGAGGTAACAGAAACACTCGGACAGTTTCTGAAGAAACCAGAAAAGGAGATGAAGTTCAAAGTTCAGAGACTGACACAGCTTGCTGCCAAAAGGAAGAAAGTTTCACATTAGAAGTGACTTGGTGACCAGTGTAAATAGTGTAATAAACTCTTATAGAACTGTTAAATATGTTGGACTAAAGACAGCGAGATAACATTGAAGAAAAAGCAAGTTAACTTTTCATTAAATTTAATGATTTATTGAAATCTAGTATTTCATTTTTTTAATCATTTTTTTCAGTCTAAATTACTTATGTTTTACTGAAAACCTCCCAGCTTCAGGGGGGCTGCACCCCCCCGGCCCCCCCATAAATTAATCGACCAAATTAGATTTCAGCTGAAATCAGAATTTCCTGTTGCCATCCCTGTGTATGAAGCTGATTGCATAGGTTTTCTATGGGATTCAGGTCTGGAGAAAGTGCAGGCCACTCCATTTGAGGTACCCTAGCCTCCAGCAGCTGTTCCCTAATGATGCAACCTTGATGAGCTGGAGCATTGTCGTCCATGAAGATGAAATTAGACCAGTGTTGTTCATGCAGGGGCACAATGACTGGATTAATGATGTTATTCAGGTATTATCGGCTTGTCACTGTACCATTCACAAGGTGAGGGGCAGTTCTGTATTAACTAGACACACCTGCCCAGACTGTAACATGGTGACAACAGTGGCTGATGCATAGCGCTCTCCTTGACGTCTCCAAAATCGTTGGCAACCATCATTTCTGCTCAATATGAATCAGCTTTCATCGGAGAACAGCACTGAGGCCCACTGGTCCCTTGTCAAGCATAAATGCTCCCTGGCCCATGCAACTGATGACGCCTGTGCCTGGTGGTGTGGACAAGTACTCTTGCAGGTCATCTAACACACAGACCATGCTGATGCAAACGGTTTTGAGTGGTCTGACGTGACACTTCCCTCCCTTAAATATGCCTGAGTTGAGTGGCATTTATCATCTGGTTCTGCAGGGCACTGTTCACAATGGAGGTGTCATCAGCATGGGATGTGTCCAAAAGCCTCGCAATGGTGAGGTACTGTTGATCAATTGTTTGGTGTCATCTCGGTCTCATGATGTCAAAATGCTGAACAGCATGATGAAGAGGATTGTTTTAATACCAGTTCTGATTGAACCAGAAAATTTATTGGTGGATTCATGGATCAAACACCTGTTGTGAATTTTGCTGTTAAGCACCTTGTTGGAGAACAGCAAGTTGCGCAAAAAGTCCTGAAACATTGAACAGTTGGACATGTGCATTCAAAAGGTTAGAGAAGGTCAAATTAGATTCACCTGTAAAGGTTCTAGTGCATTTAGTTCTAGTGCACTCAGAATTTTTATCCGAATTTGCTGATTTCTTAGCTGATTTAGTGCTGAAATCTGATAGAATAATTATAGTAGGGGACTTTAATATACATGTGGATGTAAATAGTGACTGCCTTAATGTGGCTTTTAATTCAATATTAGACTCGATTGGGTTTTCTCAGAAAGTAGGAAATTCTACTCATTACCTCCACCATACATTGGACCTTGTTCTGACATATGGCATAGAAATAGAAAATCTTGTAGTGTCTCCTCATAACCCTGTACTGTCAGACCATTGTCTGTTAACCTTTGATTTTACTATTTCTGACTATTTGGCTCCTAAAGAAAAATATTATTACAGTAGATGCCTCTCAGATGATGCTGTTTCCAAATTTATGCAGATTGTTTCCTCTATGCCATGTGTCAACACAACGGAAATAAGCTATAGACAGCTTGCTCCTTCTGTAATTGATAACATGGTGGATAGTGTTTCAGCTTCTCTGCATCAGGCTCTAGACTTGGTGGCCCCCTTAAAAAAGAAAAAGTCTAATCAGAGATTTCTTACTCCTTGGTTCAACACAGAAACTCGTAGCTTAAAACAGAAGACTCGTCAATTAGAAAGAAAATGGCGCTCTACTAATTTAGATGAACTCTATTTAGCTTGGAGAAATCATCTTTTAATTTATAAAAAATCTCTTAGAAAAGCTAGAACAAGTTATTACTCTGCATTAATAGAAGAGAACAAGAATAATCCCAGGTTTCTTTTCAGTACTGTAGCCAGGTTGACAAAGAGTCAGGACTCTGTTAATCCTAGCATTCCCTTAGAGCTTACTAGTCAGGACTTTATGAACTTTTTCAATAATAAAATTTCATCCATCAGAGATAAAATCAATCAGATTCTTCCCACAGTTAACTTAAATACTGTAACTACTACAACTCCTTCTTTTGATGTCTGTCTTGATGAGTTTACTCCAATCAACCTTTGTGAGTTAGACAAAATAGTTTCCTCATCCAAACCTTCAACTTGTCTTTTAGACCCTATTCCTACCAGGTTATTTAAAGAAGTCTTCCCACTTATTGGTAGCTTTATTCTTCATATAATCAATTCTTCATTAACTTTAGGCCATGTACCGCAGGCTTTTAAAATGGCTGTAATTAAACCCTTACTCAAAAAGCCAACGCTAGATCCAGGAGCTTTAGCTAACTATAGACCAATCTCTAATCTCCCTTTCATTTCAAAAATCTTAGAAAGAGTTGTTGCTACGCAATTATTTGACCACCTGCAGGGAAATGGTTTACTTGAAGAGTTTCAATCTGGGTTTAGAATCCATCATAGTACTGAAACAGCCTTAGCGAAGGTCACTAACGACCTCCTCATTGCATCTGATAATGGACTAGTTTCTGTACTTGTCCTTTTAGACCTTAGTGCAGCTTTTGATACTATCGATCATAATATTCTACTTGATAGATTAGAACACTATGTTGGACTTAATGGAACTTCGTTGCAGTGGTTTAGATCTTATTTATCTGATAGGTTCCAGTTTGTTCATGTAAATAATGAGTTTTCTTTCAACTCAAAGCTTAGTCATGGAGTTCCACAGGGATCTGTGCTAGGCCCTACTCTTTTTAGTTTATATATGCTTCCGTTAGGCAACATTATTAGAAAGCACTGTATACATTTTCATTGTTATGCAGATGACACACAATTATACCTGTCAATGAAGCCAGATGATAGTAATCAATTAGCCAAGTTAGAAGCCTGTCTTAAGGAAATCAAAGCTTGGATGACTTGTAATTTCCTGCTATTAAATTCAGATAAGACTGAAGTCATTCTTGTTGGTCCAAAAAACCTTAGAAATTCCTTTCCAAATCAAACTTTCAGTTTGGATGCGGTTACTCTTTCTCTTAATAGCTCTGTGAGGAACCTTGGAGTTATTTTTGATCAGGATTTGTCCTTCAATTCACATATTAAATTTGTTTCTAAGACTGCCTTCTATCATTTGCGTAATATTGCCAAGATTAGGAGCATCTTGTCTCAGAGTGATGCTGAGAATCTGATCCACGCTTTTGTTAGCTCGAGATTAGATTATTGTAATTCTTTATTATCAGGCTGTCCTAAAACATCTTTAAAAAGTCTTCAGCTGATCCAAAATGCTGCAGCAAGAGTTTTAACAGGTACTAGAAAGAGAGATCATATCTCTCCGGTTCTGGCCTCCCTTCATTGGCTTCCCATAGAGTTTAGAATTAAGTTTAAAATCCTTCTTCTTACTTACAAAGCTCTAAACAATCAGGCTCCTTTTTATTTAAAAGATCTGATACTACCGTATTATCCTAACAGAGCACTACGCTCCCAAAATGCAGGATTACTTGTAATACCTAGAATCTTCAAAAGTACAATGGGAGGCAGAGCCTTCAGTTATCAAGCTCCTCTCCTGTGGAATCAGCTGCCAATCTGGATTCGGGAGTCAGACTCGATCTCTGTTTTTAAGAATAGGGCTAAAACCTACCTTTTTGATATAGCCTACAATTAGGGAGGGATCATGTGTTTCTGAACCCTCCCTTAGTTATGCTGCTAATAGGTTTAGTCAGCCGGGGGACCTCCAGTAATGCACTGGGCCTCACTCCTTTCCTCACTCTCTATGAAATATTTTTTTTTTGCTGGTCATTAACATTTGTTTGTTCTCTCCCATAGATTGAGTCCCCATCGTGCTGTTTGCTCTCTACATGTCTGTTCTTTTCTTCTTCTCTATCCCCTCACCCCCCAGCCAGTGGCAGCAGATGACTGCCCCTCCCTGAGCCTGGTTCTGCTGGAGGTTTCTTCCTGTTAAAAGGGAGTTTTTCCTCTCCACCGTCGCCAAGTGCTTGCTCACAGGGGATCGCCTGATTGCTGGGGTCTTTCTGCAACTGTGGGGGTTCCCCCCTACAGTTGATAGTGCTATGAGATGACTGTTGTTGTGAAATGGCGCTATATAAATAAAGTTGAATTGAATTGAATTGAATTTAAAGTGCATCCTCAAATTTCACCCGAAAGCTGAATATCCCTGACTTTTTGTGAGTATATGTTAGACCCCAGGATGAAAAAACAATGATTTATACAAGTGCTAATGGGGATCTTTACAAAACAAACAAACTATATTTAATCTCATGTAATGTCATCTGCTGTGAGGCTGCAGCTATCCTCTGCATGGCTGGGGAGCACAGTTGGTCAGATTTAAATTTAACCTTGTGAGCACTGGCCTCTGCAAATCTTACAATTAGAAAAAAATAGTCAAAAAAAATGTTGTTTACCTATACTGTCAGCAATCAGTGTCACCACTGCCTCCTCATTGGGCCTCTTTCCACCAAACCGGTTCCAGTGCTTAACTGGAGCCAGAGCGTCATCAGCACCAGTTCTTTGGTTTTCCACCAACTAAAGCACCAGTCCCGGGCTCCCAAAAGTGGGGCTATCGTGGCTCCAACTCTTAGCTGGGCCAACGGCGGCACCAGTTTACGTTGGTTACGTCCACAGCCATGGGCGTGGTTAACTGACCAGCTTCAAAACATTACTTACCGCCATGTTACTTTCCAAACAGTGGAGCACGCAACGGATTCCAAAACCAAACAGATTTAGAGCGAAGAGGAGACACATTTCTTGGCTCTATGGACATAAACAGAAGTACAAGATCAGCTGGAGGGGGCCACTCATCTGAACTGTTTTGGAGGATCGGCCAGCCAGCCGGACCATCGTCACTGCTGTGGATTACTCTGGATAACAAACTGCTTAAAACACGCTGGTAAGTGTATTGTCTTTAAAATGCCAGACGTTAACCAATATATGTATACATATACAGTATATCCGCTTGTATTGATATGTAACGGCCAAAGTGCGGATATTTTTTTTGTCACTCTTGTGGCTATAGTATTTTCGGTTAGCTATGCTAACAAGCTAACAGTACTTTTACTACGACCAAACGTTTCTCCTCACCATAAAGAAATGAACAGGTCGTCTCTGCTGACAAATGTATACCGCTTGTATTGATATGTAACGGCCAAAGTGCGGATTTTTTTTTTTTACTCACTCTTGTGACCATAGTATTTTCGGTTAGCTATGCTAACAAGCTAACTGTTTTTAGCACGAACGTTTCCTCGCCATACAGAAATGCGCGTTTGAGAAACTAGAACAGAAATCTTAGCATCTTACAGAATACTTTTTTTATAAAGACATCCAGCGCAAAA
Organism: Pholidichthys leucotaenia; assembly: GCA_020510985.1. Classification (NCBI taxonomy): domain Eukaryota; kingdom Metazoa; phylum Chordata; class Actinopteri; order Cichliformes; family Pholidichthyidae; genus Pholidichthys; species Pholidichthys leucotaenia. Next base: position 8,734,587 of record CM035841.1, on the reverse strand, counting down.
TACGTTTTTTGTGGTATCAGTACTAATAATAATAATGCATCAGATTTATATAGCGCTTTATCATAGACACTCAAAGATGCTTTACAAGTAGATACATTATTCATTCACTCCATACAAACAATGGTAGTGGCAAGCTACTACTGCAGCCACAGCTGCCCTGGGGCAAGCTGACGGAAACGTGGCAGCCAATCTGCGCCAACGGCCTCTCCGGCCACCACCAAACTTTTATACACATTCATACCCAGTGTTATAGACACTGGACTATAACACTCAGTACGTACTCAGTACTCAGTACTAGCCATTCAGTACTGTGTATGAATGGCTGCCTTGCGTTGTGTTATGGGAGATTTTTCTACCAGACACTAGTAACGTCGTCTTTTTTACTATTTTGGTAATATTTCCATAATCTTAGGCCTTTTTCTTTTTTTTTAAAATTCCACTCGTGTTTAATTGTATGTTGTGTAGCCATATTTTATCTAATCCTTCTCTTACTTTATTGCACAGTAGCCTGGTGGATCACCTACAGTTTCATTGTACTGTACAGCTGTACAGTACAATGAAGTTTCATCTATTCCTATTCTTCTATTCCATAATCAGACATGTAAGCTTTGCTAACATTGATATTAAATAAAATTGTCTTCTATGTCTGCACATTTAATGGAAGGCTTAAGTTGACTGCATAAACTAAAACACTTTTTTTTTTTTTACAGATTTATCACAGCTGGATGATGAGGGAGAAGCAGCCAGACCTGTGGTGTCCAGCTCACCTTCACCAGCTCCAAGCTTGTCCTCCTCCTGCTCTTCTAATCAGACCAGATTAGGTAATTTATGTTCAGATCATTTTGATTTTGTGTACTTTATTGATCCCCATAGGGGAAATTGAGGGCATCCACCTGGATGGATCATGACCCAGTCACACAAAGGAGGGAGTGAATTAAACCAATTATACACTTGAATTGAATGTTGTGATGCCACTAACAGTAAATGGATGTTGAATAGACACATTCAATCTTGAATTGACGATTCCTGCATTTTTTAGTGTGTGGTTATTTTATGTTGCTTATTTTTGTACTTTAAAACAGGGAAACAGAAGTGTGACACAAACATGGACCTCCTTCTTGATTACGGTCAGATGAGACAGCAGGAGCAGAGCAGGAGGGAGGAGCAGCTGAACTTCGCTTTGCTGCAAAGCAGACCAACACCCTTGTTGGACTGATGGGACGTGTTGTGTCTGTGCTTGAGGGACTGTAAAAAAAGTAACTATCACAGCATTGATATTTTTGGCTGTGTGTACATAATATTTCATATGTAGCAGTCTGAAGTTTTTGCACATTTTGGAAATAAAAGCTTTCTTTCCTTAAGTGTTTTTCTTCTTCTACATTGTTATCCTCACACCAAACATATTCAGGTTCAGGTTCCTTTCTTTGTACCCGTAGGTAGATTTGTTTTGCAGTCAGGTGACATCCATATTTACAAACTACAGTTACATTCAACATGAACACAAACACAGGCACACATGAAGCTGACTATAGACATGATAAAAGTGCTCAAGGCTCCACCAATCAGGACATAAGACAAAGAGATAAGAGAAAAAACATGAGAGAAGGGTCATATTAAAAAGTTAAAGACTTTACATTTCATATGCATGAAATATAAAGTTATTTAGGACAATGCAAATCACTATAACATTGTAGTGGTGGGAAGTGAAAGTACAAGTACTGAATTACTGCACTTAAGTTCATTTTTCCAGGTATTGGACAATATATCAGGTATTTGTGGACTTACTCATATTTTTGACAACTTTTTTCACATTTTTTAAAGAACAAGCAGCAACAAACTTTAAATCTATGTACTTTTTCTGTGGAAAATGTTCTAAGTTGCCAGCTTCAAAAATGATGAGTTTATCTCGTTTTGACAACGTACCACATGACATTCTGTCAGCTCTGGACAAGATCATTTCTGGGGAAAGAACTTTGAACACTTTACAGTCTGTCTCTTGTTATCCCTACATGAATATAAACTTGAATCAGTACTTTAACCAGAATAGATGACACAAGTACAGAAGGGTATACCTTTAACAACTCTGTAGTTTGGAGGTGCATAGAATATTTACATATTATATACTGTATATATATATAGTATATATATTTACATATATTTACATATTTATTCCATCTAGCTACAATGCTCAGCACTGGGTGTGTTTATATTTATATATCTATATATTTATTCCATCTAGCTACAATGCTCCGCACTGTGTTTTTATATATCTACATATTATTCCATCTAGCTACATTGCTCCGCACTGTGTGTGTTTATATACTTGCATATTTATTCCACCTAGCTGCAATGCTCCTTACTGTGGGTGTTTATATATTTACATATTTATTCCATCTAGCTACAATGCTCTGCACTGTGTGTTCATATATTCATATATTTATTCCATCCAGCTACAATGCTCTGCACTGTGTGTCTGTGTGTGTGTGTGTGTGTATATATATATTTTATAGTAATATGTATATTATGTATATTAGCTGCTCTTGCTTGCTTGTTTTTTTTTTTCTTGCCTTCTGATTGTTGCTCTGAGTGTTGCTATCCCTGTGCTGTTGCAATCCTGGAATTTCCCCGTTGTGGGACTAATAAAGGCTTATCTTATCTTATCTTATCTTATATGCATTTATACAGTATCTTCATGTATATATGCAGTAAATCTATACATTTTTCCATGTAACCTTGCGACTACATTATTTTAATTGCTTTTAATCCCAGATCAAGTTTGTTTAGGGTTCAAAATCCATCATAAGTGTTAAATATATCTTGTTATACCTAACTAAGTCCTGTTTATCTGTTGAAATATATATATATATTTACCAGCTAATATAAACCCATAAAAATATGGCCCCTGGCGATCATTTTTTGGGACAGCTGATCACTTTTTGGCATGACAGAACAGGCGACCTCTGTCTCGTAATGCGCTGTAACACCACCTATTACAGAAATGACATAAATATTATGTTGTGGAGCGTGTAAATAATGAGGCGGATTTGTTTCAGGCGGTTTATTACACGACTCACACAAGGAGCATAGACAGAATGGCATACAAGTAGGAACTCTTCCCTTAAATAACATGACATCCTTCTAGACTCTTCTCACACACAAAAGACTCTTCTCACACACAAAAGACTCTTCTCTCACACAAAAGATAATCTCCCTGTCCGACTGCAGTCAGTCCATTCGTCCTTGACACCTCCCTGTTATCTTATTAGGGCATCCAGAAACTTCTCACACACAAAAGGTTAACTTCGCGTCCTTTGTTCCTGTCTAAGGTGGTAAACCATTATTAACTCCCCAGGTTGCCACCCACCCCAGCAACTTAGATAGGAGAAAAGGGTAACAGTCCACATGCTGTGATAGAACCATTAACATCAGTCCACATGCTGTAGAACCATCAACATCAGTCCGCATGTTGCTTGGGCTTCAGTCTTCTGCCGTATCTGCTGTAGCCAGGATTTGCTGCCTCCGTGGTGCTGCCATGCTGGGGGGCTGATGTCTGGGGGTGAAAACTTTTTGACTGTCCGTGTGGGTGCTCTGGAGAATCTTTTCTCTGGGGAGTGCCCCGTGGGGGTCTTCCACGCCGAGGGGCCCTCACCAAAAGCACTTGCTCGTCAGCCACGACGAAAGCAGGTTTGAGTCTGTCTATGCCGATTTTTTCCCTCCTACCCCCCAAGTCTAGCAAAAAATGCTTATCCCCTGTTTCCAGCACTCTAAACGGTCCATCATAAGGTGGGCGCAGTGGGGGGCGGTGGGTGTCGTGTCTGACAAACACGAACTCTGCGTTTTTCAAAGCTTTAGGCACAAAAACGCGCGGAAAACTGTGGTGGGCAGGGCCCGGCAGCGTGCTTGAGTCTGTGCAACGCTGCAGCAGCTGAGACGGGGAGCTGCCCGGCGCAGGATTATCTGGCAGAAACTCCCCAGGCAGCCGGAGTGGTTGTGCAAAAACGAGTTCTGCCGGGGAAGCTTCCAGATCCTCTTTAGGCGCAGAACGTAACCCCAATAAAACCCATGGTAGCCTGTCTACCCAATTTGCATCTGTCAGTGAAGCCCTCAGAGCCGCTTTTAACGACCTATGAAAACATTCGCATAACCCATTTGCCTGCGGGTTGTACGCGGTTGTGCGGTGAATTGAGACACCTAGGCTGCGGGCCATGGTTGACCCTATTTGCGGGTTTCTGTTTTTTGAGCGCAGCGTACAATGGCTGCATGAGCTGCGCTGCGCGGGGAAGGAAACGGTTATAAAAGTTCACCATTCCCAAAAATTCTTGTAGCGCCCTGACCTTTTGCGGTCGGGGAAAATCTGTCACTGCGCGTACTTTGTCAGGCAGCGGAACCGCTCCTTCGGGAGAGACGTGGTGCCCTAAAAAATCAATCCCCGTCACCCCAAACTGATATTTCGCTGAGTTGATTATTAAACTGTGCTCTTCCAACCTTCTGAAAACCGTCGTGAGGTGGGTTTCGTGTTCATCTTCGGACGCGCTGGCTACTAAGATATCGTCCAGGTAGACGAACACGGTTCCAAGGTTCCAAGGTTCCAAGGTTGTCATAGCCAGGAGCGGCACTGGGGTTAAGCTCCCAGTGCTCATAAAATGCTCCTTACGGCGTGTGTCTCGAAAAGCCTCTGACAACTAAGTCCAACTCCTAGCCTGCCCATGTGGTTTAGTCTCTAAGCCCTGCAGAACTGCTTTTACTAATAGGAGAAGAGGCGAGGGTGGATCTCTGGCGCCTTAAAACCAGATGCTTCGGGTAGATGGTGGCTCATCAACCTGGGAAGGTAGTCCATCTAGGGGAAGGTAAACCCTCATTTCAAACCTCCGCTGCCTTGTGGCACACCTGGTCACGGGAAAGGCTTCGGGAGTCAACCCTGAGGAAAAATCCGGAGTCGGAGCCCCTAAGGCAGTTCTCTGTTGTGCTCAACATCGTTCTGGCAGCTCCTGCGACGGTGCTGGTGCCAAACTATAGCAGCCCTGCTGTTCCTTTGGATTCATCAGTGACGTGGAGAGGGGGGACATGCTGCATGGGTAACATCTTGTCCTCCATATCTTCCTGCCCAGGCTTGAATCCTACCAACGCCCAACACTGGAAGGTAAGAACACCGGTGCGCATCGGCCTGTTCAGCCACAGGCGGTGCTGTTCCAGCAGAGTAGATGTTTAGGATTCTCTTCCATGGTCATCATGGACCGACGGAGGCCGACGACGAATTAGACGAACACGAAAGGGAGATCACGCAGCACTGCATCCATCATTCGTTGGAATGTCTGTGCTGCCCCTTTAAGCCCAAAAGGCATGCGCAAAAACTCGAATAAACCAAACGGAGTTATTACCGCTGTTTTGGGTATGTCCTCAGCGCGCACTGGGACTTGGTGGTAACCACGGACCAAATCTATCTTAGAAAAAATGCGCGCTCCTGCGAGGTGAACGGAAAAATCCTGAATGTGGGGAATTGGGTAGCGGTCGTGCACTGTAGCGTTGTTTAACCTGCGGAAATCGCCGCAAGGTCGCCACGAACCTTCAGCTTTAGGGACCATGTGTAGCGGGGAAGCCCATGGGCTGTTTGAGCGCCTTATGATGCCTAACCTCTCTAGGTTAGCGAACTCCTCGCGCGCTATGGCCAGCGTAGCTGCATCCAAGCGCCAAGGTCTTGCAAACACAGGCGCCCCTGTAGTGGTGATAAAATGCTCCACCCCATGTTTAGCGGTAGCTGCTGAAAACGTTGGGACTGTGAGTGCTGGGAACTGAGTGAGCAGTGTGTGGAACTTACCGCATGCTGCTGTGACGTTGGCTTGTGCTGTTGGCCGGGTCACTCGAGCTATACAGGGGAGAGAGTCAAAAGACATTAACCAGGCACCTGTTAGCGATATCTACCAACAACCCATGTGCACATAGAAAATCAGCCCCCAGTATATGGTAATTCAATGCTGCTACAACAAAAGTCCATTCAAATGTACGACCGTGTAGAGACAAGAGTAGAGTCCTCTCACCAAAGGTCTTAATCTCTGAGCCATTTGCTGCTGCCATCTCGGGGCCGCTGGGTCCTGCCAGCCGGTCAGCGTAGGTCGGCCGGATGAAAGTCTTCTGTGTGCCGGTGTCCACGAGGAAATACCTCCCCGAGCGTGCGTCCCTCAAATAGAGCAGCTTGTTCTCCTCCCCGAGGGTCGCGGCTGCTACCGACCCCCGGTCTTGGCATTTCCTGAGCGCTTGAACTGGCACGGTGGTATACATTTGCGTGCCCTCTCTGCAAAGCGGCGGTGGTAGAAGCAAAGCGTGTTACCTCCATGTTCCTTGGCCCCCGCAGCTGCTGCCATCGGTGGTTCTGCTGTTGTCGTCGGCGGCTCCTCGCCTCCTCGTGTCGACGTGCCGGGCTCCGTCGCTGCCGCAATGGTCACAAAAGCCTTGGTGGCGACGATGATCCGGTCTGCCTCCCGTGCTAGCGCATGATAGTCCCGTTTGGCCAGCAATGACAAATTGGCCAGAGCCGCTCTCGCCGCTGTCGAAAGGTTCCTGAGGAAAATGTGGGTGAAGATGAAGTGGTCGTCGTCTGTGCCCTTTAACCTCAGCATCTTCTCCATCATGTCCACGGCCGAACCGTCTCCCAACTCGGTCCACGTCAGAAGCCTCTCTGCTCTCTCACCCTCCGAGAGCGTGTAGTGCTGGATGAGGGCAGCCTTCAGCGCGTCATATTTGCCGTCGGCTGGTGGCTGATCGAGCAGGCTCTCGATGTGCTGAGCCGTGCTGGCATCGAGCGCTGCGACCACATAGTGGAATTTTGTATCATCCGCCGATATCCCTCGGAGGGCGAACTGCGCCTCGGTTAGGTGGAACCAGGAGCACGGGTTGTGCTGCCAAAAATCAGGTAGTTTGATCGCTACAGCGCACGCGAAGCTGGGGGTTCCAGTCGAGGTTGGCTACGGGGATCTTCCGTCGTATTCCATGATTCATCTTGGGTCACCAGTGTGGAGCGTGTAAATAATGAGGCGGATTTGTTTCAGGCGGTTTATTACACGACTCACACAAGGAGCATAGACAGAATGGCATACAAGTAGGAACTCTTCCCTTAAATAACATGGTATCTTTCTAGACTCTTCTCACACACAAAAGACTCTTCTCACACACAAAAGATAATCTCCCCGTCCAAATGCAGTCAGTCCATTCATCCTTGACACCTCCCTGTTGTCTGATTAGGGCATCTAGAAACTTCTCACACACAAAAGGTTAACTTCGCATCCTTTGTTCCTGTCTAAGGTGGTAAACCATTATGCACTCCCCAGGTTGCCACAATGTTTAAAAGTGTAGTCAATGCTCGCGCTACAGACTTTATCTAACAACGGCTGATAACTGAAATATTGATGATTACCAGTGTCCTTAAACATAGCCGCCGTTCTCTGCCATTAAGAATAAAACTGTTTTTGGATGGTAATACAGGTTTGGAATAAAAGCAGCGCTCCCAAAGAGACAACAAACTCCTACATGTTGACAAGCTAACGCTGCTACTGTGGCGGATGGAAATAAGGGAACCCAGTGTGGAGGTGCAGGAATAAGTGCAGGCACGGCGAACTGAAGTTTAAAAGGGTGTTTATTCATCCACCATCACAGAACTCACTCCAGCACTGTGTAAGCGTACTGGAGCGAGCCCTCAGGCTCTTGTCAGCAAACAGGCAATGCATGTAGTCAGATGAGCAGTCAGTAAGAGAGAGAGAGCAAGCGATATTCAGTTGGCTTATAAACCCAGCTAGACAATGCATGCATGGCACATTAGCATCACAGTAAACTGCAGGAAGGCATGGTACATTTACATGAGAGTCACGCATATCAATAGCAAGATTACTGGCAGGAAGGAGAGGCTGCCTAATGATATCAGTCCATAGATCTCACTGTTATGCTAATTGTTCCAGCTGAGCACTCTGCTTGTCCGTAGGCTGTGGGGGACACCCACACTACTCCCCCCCCAGAGGGCTCAGCAGGGGGCTGAGGCCTCGATCGTCCGGCTTTGGTAGCGAGCTGCGGGGAAAGCTCTGTGCAGGCGGAGGTGGAGGGAGGGGGGTGGGGGTAGCAAGTGCCGGCCCGGGACGGCAAAGTTGTCTGGGCCGCGCAAAAATTGCATGTGGATCCACGATGTTGAGGGGCTGTCCCGTTGAATGTGGCAGAGATCCACAGCAACTGTGAGAAGAAAAATTTGTCTCTGACTCCTCTCGCGGCCATGAAGAAAAAAAGGAGCTGCAGCTGTGTGAGGGACTTGGCATGTTGGCTTTAGGTGCGCGCACAGCCCTAAAGCCCTCGGGGACAGCTGACGGCTGGATTCCCATTGTGCGCTGTGGCTGAGACCCATATAAAATCCTGTGAGCGAGCTGCGTGTGTGCTTCAGGTGTGTGAGCAGCCCTGAACGTTCCGATGTGCAGCGGCAGAGGACGATGGCTGTCTGTGGAGCCGTTATTGTCCCGTGCGTGATGCGCTGTCCTCGTAACCCCCCGGTGTGTGTGCGGGGTTCAGTGCATGGCAGGTCCGCTGTAGAGGCGAATCAGGGTCAGGGAGCTTGCTGGAGATCAGCGTCGTCGGCGCTGATGGTCATCCCTGTTCAGGCTGTTGCTGTTGGTCGCTCGTTCCGGGTTATGGTGCGTTCAGGTCCACGCACTGCGTTCTCCGTCGGCCCTGGAGGTCGCCGTCATGGAGAGAGGACGAGGTGCGTGCGTGCTCGTGTAGATGCGGAGGAGTGGTGAGAGGGAGTAGACGATCTTTGTCCCTCGGCCGGTCCCAGCGTGGATGTGCTGATCTCAGGAAAGGATCGCACAATGACGCTTTCTGCAGCTTTCCCGGTCGTGGATGATCTCTGAGGGAGTTTGCTTGGTGTCGGTTCTGCGTCGAGGTGTCCCGTGTGGCAGAAGGGAGGGCAGTCCATTTGCGTCAGGCTGCTGCATTCGCTTGTCGTCGGAATCACCGCCGGGGGCTGCGTTCGTTCGTCGTCAGGCGTGTTCTTTCTTTCGGGGGTCATCAGTGTGGCGGATGGTAAAATAAGGCACAACGAACTGAAGTTTAAAAGTGGGTTTTATTCATCCGCCATCATAGAACTCACTCCAGCACTGTGTAAGCGTACTGGAGCGAGCCCTCAGGCTCTCGTCAGCAAACAGGCAATGTGTGTAGTCAGATGAGCAGTCAGTAAGAGAGAGAGAGCAAGCGATATTCAGTTGGCTTATAAACCCAACTAGACAATGCATGCATGGCACATTAGCATCACAGTAAACTGCAGGAAGGCATGGTACATTTACATGAGAGTCACGCATATCAATAGCAAGATTACTGGCAGGAAGGAGAGGCTGCCTAATGATATCAGTCCATAGATCTCACTGTTATGCTAATTGTTCCAGCTGAGCGCTCTGCTTGTCCATAGGCTGTGGGGGACACCCACACTACTTCTTCTTCTTCTCTCAGTTACTGGCGGATAGCAAACAAGTGAGAGGTGCATACCGCCACCTTCCGTCTTCTCTGGTGTTCTGCGGGGGTTGGGCGCTTCACACTACGTAATGACGTAGCCCTGACATAATTCCCGACTAGCTCCATATCCGTGGAAAACCAACTGGTTCTTATGAGCCAATCCAGAAGAACTGGTTAAGCACTAGCACCAGCCCCAGAACCAAACTAGCACTGGAACCGGTTTGGTGGAAAGAGGCCCATTAACAACAGGTGCTTGTCATTAGCATCATGTGTGCTCGTACAAGCAGTGTTGCTCTCTGCTCCCTGGGAGGGTTAGTCTCCTCCCTGGTTGAAGTGAAAAAGGTTGTTTTGATAAAAAGTTTCTGTTCTCTTCCCTTTATCTCCATTCTCTGAACCACTCGGATTACTTTGTTTCACTTTGACACTATTCTACACGCTGTATGGTTTGTTTTCAATGTAACCAATGATACGTGCGTGCACATGTCTGAGAGACAACATGGGAGAGTCCAACAGTCTGAGGAGAGGGGGGTGAATGATACGTTCCTGATGTGATTTGCTGTTTATGTAAATACTGCTGTTTCTTTATTTTGTCGGACATTATGTTAAATATACTAAACATTTAAAAGTAGATATAGGGCTCCTAGTAGATCTGGGCTCTTAGCAGATGGGGACTAAGGCAGTGGTCTACCTTTGCCTCATGGTAAGTCCACCTCTGTACATGTGTCACATAAAATGTTTCTAGTCTGGTTAAACCATGACTTTTATTATTTCCATATCAATCTGAATACAAACACTAATTCCAGTGAAGTTGGGACATTGTGTAAAACTTTAAAAATAATTAAAAAAAAGATTTAAAAATCCTTTTCAGCCTATACAGGTCTGGACTGCATCAGGCCAGTCTAGTACTGTAGCCACACTCTTTTACTAGGAAGCCATGCTGTTGTAACACATGCAGAATGTGGCTTGGCATTGTCTTGCTGAAATAAGCAGGGATGTCCCTGAAAAAGACGTTTCTTGGATGGCAGCAGATGTTGCTCCAAAACCTGTATGTACCGTTCAGCATTAATGGTGCCTTCACAGATGTGCAGGTTCCCCATGCTATGGGCACTAACACACCCCCATACCATCACAGATGCTGGCTTTGAACTTAATGCTGATAACAGTCTGGATGGTCCTTTTCCTCTTTAGCCTGGAGGACACCATGTCCAGGATGACATGATTCAGACAAAAACCCAAGCGCAGACCCAGGCTCAAAAAAAACACAATAATCTTCATTGAATGAGTGAGAGTGTGTGAGTGTGGGTGTATGTGTGAATAAGTGGATGAGGATGTGCAGAGTGGGGTCGAGTCCGGCAACCCTGTGAAGACAAGAGAGACAGAAATGTGAGCTCTCTGAACACTGATTGAATGAGCAAATTAATGAATTAATCTTATGGCGCAGGAGAGTTGTAGTAGCACCGAAAAGCGTCAGTTCTTCACCGGTTAACCAGAGTCCCACTGGCATGAAGTGGTGCTTGTGCAGTATTAACAGTGCTGGTGCCTCAGAGGAGAAAGAGTTCAGTTTTGGAAACCTGCACTTCTGCTGAGGAGAAGAGTGGAGCCCACAGCTCGCAGATGGAAGTCCGGTCCGCCGCCAGGAGAAGGAGGAAGTCCGCCAAGAGGTAAGTCCACCTGTGCACAGGGAAGCGAGAGAGGCAGGAGCAGAGGGGATTATTTCCAAAAGATAGCTTACGGCTGAGTTGGGGAGACAAGACTTCCAGACGATGAATTGCCGTCCTAGAGATGAGGGAGGCGAAACTCCCTTTCAGAAGGAAGGGGAAAACTCAAGCTCAGAGTACTTTACCCAGGAGGAGTGTAGACGTCTCCATGCAGACTGCAGGGCACCACTCCTTATAAAGGCTGTGTTAATGAGAGGAGCAGTTGTGGGCGCAGCTATGGAAGATAATTAGACACAGAGCACACCCACCACGGATCACCACAGTACCCCCCCCCCCCCCCCCGGGACGCCTCTCGGGGGCCGGTTCAACCTGTCTGGGTGAGTCTAATGAAACTCTCTGATCAGTTATGGATCTGTGATGAAGGAGGATCACACCCAGGACCTCTGGACAATACCCTTCCCAATTCACCAGATACTGGAGACCACCCTCCTCCATCGAATGTCCATAATGTGGCTGACCTTGTACATAGGGCCACCATCAATCATCAACAGTGGGGGTGGAGGCTTGGGTGGGGGGCACAGAGGGCTTAAGAAAAAAGGCTTCACCTGAGACACATGGAAAGTGGGACAGATATGAAGAGAGGGGGGAAGAGCCAGGCGAACAGCAACTGAGTTGACAGTGTGGGTAATGGAATAAGGACCAATGAAATGCTGGGAGAGTTTCTTAGATTCTGCCTTCAAATTAATGTTTTTGGTAGACAACCATACTTTTTGTCCAACCTGGTAGGGCGGAGCTGGAGTCCTGCGGTGATTGGCAATCGCGATGTTACGATCCACCGTGGGATGAAAAGCGACCCTGGTAGCCTTCCATAACCGGCGGCATTGTTCGATGTGTGCCTGGACAGACGGGACGGCGATCTCCACCTCTTCTTCTGGGAATGGGGGGTGGGGTTGTAACTTAAAGACACCTCTTAAGGAGAGAGACCCATGGCAGAAAAAATGACAGAATTATGTGCATACTCGATCCATGGTAAGTTTGCGCTCCAATATGCAGGGTTGGATGCCATGACACACCTCAGGGCAGCTTCCAGTTCCTGGTTGGTATGCTCACATTGACTACTGCTGTGCGGGTGATTGCCTGAGGATAAGCTAACCATAGCCCCAATGGCCTTGCAGAGTGACTGCCACACTTGGGAAATAAATTGAGGGCCTCGGTCCGAAACGATGTGCACCAGGATCCAATGAAGGCGAACCACATGCACGACGAAGAGATCAGTTGTTTGCTCAAGTAGGTTAATTTTGTCTTCTTTTAATTATTTATCTTTTGTTCTTATTAAAGACAAGAATGACATGTTATCAGACCCAGGAAACACGCATGCAGGCTCGGGTGAGATTTAAGAGTTTTATTACAAGACAGGTGTATGGATGCGTGAGTGGGGTATGTGAATGTATTAAGATAAGATAAGATAAGATAAGCCTTTATTAGTCCCACAATGGGGAAATTCCAGGATTGCAACAGCATAGGGATAGCAACACTCAGAGCAACAATCAGAAGGCAAGAAAAAACAACATCTAGTAAACATATGTCCATATTACTATAAATGTATATATATAGACACACAGTGCAGAGCATTATGGCTGGTGAATGTGCAGCAGAAAGTCTAAGCTCTCTCTCCGCGGATGCAGCGGGCCAGCTGGAAGTCTTTGGGCATGATGGTGACCCCCTTAGCGAAGAAGAGACCACCAGGTGGGTCTCGCTGGTCTCCTGCAGAGCCATGACGGCGAAACTCAGGAAACGCAGGACGGTCTTGAAGTCCTGAGCGATCTCCCTCACCAGGCGCTGGACGGGCAGCTTACGGATGAGCAGCTCCGTGGATTTCTGGTAGCGACGGATCTCTCTCAGAGCCACGGACCTGTGACGGCGAGGCCTCTTCACTCTGCCGGTGGCCGGAGCGCCTCTCCGAGCAGCCCTGGTGGCTAGCTGTCTCCTGGGGGGCTTCTTCCTCCAGTAGATTTTACGGGCGGTCTGCTTGGTTCTTGCCATCGCTCTTTATTATTCTGTCTTATATTTCTTTCACGCCGCCTAAACTCCAGCCCGGCACCCGCTTCGTTTTCGCTACAGCTCCCGGTATGTCGAGTTTCCCATTAGCACCGGGCGGCGGCCAAGTGCTAGCTAGCACTAGCTCCTCCCCGCTGTAACGTCTCCCGCTGCAAACCGTGGCTCCGTCCGCCGACCCGGGAGACCCCCGGGGCGATCCGTGCGTCCGTGATATATATACAGAGTGAAAGGTGTAGAAAGAAGAAGGAAGATAAAAAAAAAGGCTGTTGCAACAGGCAGCCGACTCGTGTGGCGCCGCCGGTCCGGCGGAACCGGAACCGGAAAAAAATAATATAGACTTAAAATCCTAACCAGCTGTCACTGAAGAGCTCTCACCTCTGGGAGCAAGGTTGAGCATGGCCCCAGCCCGCACTGAAATTTCCTCCTGAGATGCAGCTGTGAAGTCATACTCCGCTCGGGCCACGACATGGTCATCCTCTCCGCTGGCCCAGTTGGTGCCAGTTTCTTCGGAGACGGAGCTGGAGCTCAGCTTCCAGATAAGATAGGGTACACCCAGGACTACAGCAAAAAACAGTAAGATCGGCCAGGACTTAACTGGCTGCTCCTCCACTCCTTTGGAACCATCTGGAGCAACACTCTCACTTGTGTTTCCCCACAAGGCTTCAACCTCAGGGTCTAACCGCCGCCCGAGTAGTCTCTGCAGCCATTGGTAAAGGTACCTCAATGTGCGCACCAGAGCAAACGTTGACAAAACTCTGCTGAGTTGCACACGCAGCCGTGTCATGTGGTTGACTACATCCAGCACGGCACGGAAACCATTGTGCAGTGCTGAAAAAGTGGCGTCCATCATCATGCTAACTGAAGCGAAAGTCTGCACAATGCTCTCAATGGACTGGAAGGCGCTGCGGCTGCTTTCTTCGGCTTGCTGCACAAACCTGCTGGGGGCAACATCATCCACCGGAGGAAAGTGTCTATACCCTCCAAGACCATAGCCACCGCCATAGCTACCACCATAGGTGTAGGGGTTGTAGCCGCCATAGATGGAGCTCCTATAGGTGCCATAAGATGGGGCAAAGGAGGTGTAGGATGGATGGTAGGACTGTTGGATGGGGCGAGGTGGTACTGGGGGAGCCACCCTGGTCAGGACAGGAGGACCAGCAAGGCCAGCAGGGTTGGAGGGGCCCGCAGCAGGTCCCAAGTCAGCTGCTCTGTAGTTCACAGGAGCACTCATGGAGCCAGGAATCCGCCTCTCCCACGGCTTTGTCGGAGGCTGTGAATCCATTACCAATTATTTATCCACGAAACAAACGCTAACCACAGGCCTAACCTGGACCTCGTCCCCAACTGAACTGCTGGTGCCCTCGGCTTCTTCTGTCACAGAACAGGACACCGTGCAGCCAAGCAACCCTGAGGACAGAGCAGAGGACAAGGGATGAGCTAATAACACAGAGTAGTGCTGAAAGTTGGAATGTGGCTTACTTGCAGATGTCTTGGTGGCTGGCGTTGGCAAGTAATGCTCCCGCCTGGAAGACAGCGCCCTGATATGCTCGATGGGGAAGAGACTGAAGAGGAGAGGCGATGGAGGGATTCTTCCGCCGCCGGGAGGATCCACCTGTGCACAGGGGAAAATCTTGGAGAGCAGGTAAGTGGTAATTCTTACGTGCGCACGATGAGTTGAGGCGTTGGCCGTAGGGAAGCAGGCGAACGCAGAGCTTGATCATGGAGGAGAGCTGACGGCTCCAGGCCGAGGCTTCAGGCAGAGCAGGTTAAATAGGGGCAGCCCAATGAAGCACAGGTTTGCGCATGGCTGGAGCAGATGACAGGCGGGAGCGAGTTGTGACAAAGAATAGAAAGGAGATGTATTTACCTTCTTAACATGTTTCGACTGTACACTGCAGCCTTCGATCAGTTGTTTCCTTGGCCAAAGGGAGCTTTCGAAAGGGAGTGAAATGGGCCACTTTCGAAAACCTGTCTGTGATGGTGAGGATAACAGTGTGTTCTGCAGACGGGGGAAGACCGGTTACAAAATCCAGGGCTACATGAGACCAAGGTCTACTGGGGATGGGGAGAGGATGAAGTAGACCCGGGGGGGGGGGGGGGTGATTTACAGGTGGCACACTGGGGACAGGCTTGAATGAACTTCTTGATGTTCTTGCGGAATGATGGCCTCCAGAAGGTCCTCTGCAGCGGGGTCACGGTGTGAGCCATCCCGGGGTGACACATGACCTTGGAGGAGTGCAACCAATTAATGACCTTACCACGGACCGAAGAGGGAATGTATAGCTTACCCACCGGACCCCTGCCTGGGTCGGGCTCAGTTTCTTGCGCTCTCTTGACCCTCTTCTTAATGTCCCTTGAGAACATACCAACAATGCAGGATGGAGGACAATAGGATGTGGCTCCGGCACAGCTGTATCAGGGGAAAATAGCCTAGAGAGCGCGTCAAGCTTGGTGTTCTTGGACCCCGGTCGTAGGTGATCATGAACTTGAACCTGCTGAAGAACAGGGACCAGTGGGCTTTTCTGGAGTTCAGTTGTTTAGCCATTCTGAGGTACTCCAGGTTCTTGTGATCGGTCCAAACAACGAATGGCTGAGAAGCTCCCTCCAGCCAATGGTGCCACTCCTCCAAAGCCAGTTTGACAGCAAGTAACGCCCAGTTCCCACGTCATAATTCCTCTCCACTGGCGACAGGCGACGGGAGAAGAAGGCGCATGGGTGAACCTTATCGTCATAAGGGGAATGCTGCAACAAAACCGCCCCCACCCAGAAATCTGAAGCATCCACCTCCACTAGAAATTGCAGGGAGAGGTCTTCCTGTGCAAGGACAGGGGGAGAGGAAAAGTCAGACTTTAAGTTGGAGAATGTCTCCTCAGCCTCTTCGGACCAACGGAAAGGAACCTTGGTGGAGGTGAGCTGGGTGAGTGGTAGGGCAATAATACTGTAGTTTTGGATAAACCGCCGATAGAAATTAGCAAAACCCCAAAACTGCTGCAGCTGCTTGCAGGAAGAAGGGGCTGGCCACTCCACGACAGCTTTTACCTTATCCAGGTCCGCTATGATGCTCTTGTGGGTGATGACAAACCCCAGGAAGGTGGTGGAAGCTGTGTGAAACTCGCATTTCTCGGCCTTCACGAATAGTTGGTTCTCCAAGAGACGCTGAAGGACCCACCTCATGTGCACCTGATGCTCCCTCAGAGAACGAGAGAAAATGAAGACATCATCAAGGTACACAAATACAAACAAGTCCAAAAAGTCCCTCAGCACATCATTAATTAGCTGCTGGAACACCACTGGCACGTTGGTTAAACCAAACACCATTACCAGCTACTCAAAAGTGGCCACAAGGAGTGTGGAACCCCATCTTCCATTCATCCCCCTCCCTGATTCGGTCCAGGTAGTATGCGTTGCAAAGATCCAGTTTAGTGAACACCGTGGCCCCCTGGAGAGAGTCGAAGGCAGAGGGGATGAGAGGCAGAGAATATTTATCCTTCACAGTGATATTATTGAGCTCACTAAAATCAATACAGGGTCTGAGTGAGCCATCCTTTTTACTCACACAAAAAAAAAAAACATCCCCCACCGCCGAGGAAGAGGGCCTGATAATACCTGAGCTTAAGGATTCCTTGATGTACTTGTCCATCGCCTCCCGCTCTGGGGCAGAGAGGCTATACAGCTGGTTGGATGGCAATGGGGCCCCCGGCAGGAGGTTGATGGTGCAATCATAGGGGCGGTGAGCGGTAGCGAGAGTGGCTTTGCTTTACTGAAAACAGGAGCCAGGTCATGGTATTCCGGTGGAACAAAGGAGAGATCGGGCAGGGGAACACAAGGGCACAGAGGGAGAACAGGCACAAGACTGTAAACAAGCACTTAAACAAAAAGTACTCCATGAAGAAATTTTCCCTGCCTGCCAATCAGTAACGGGGTTATGAAGTTTAAGCCAAGGGTAACCCAGAATGATGGGGGAGGCAGACACAGAAAGCATAAAAAAACTGATGTTTTCCCGATGGTTACCTGACACCAACACCAGCACAGGAGCAGTCTGCTTAGCAACAATGGCAAAGGGCACTTCTGAAAGGGTGATCAACTTCAAAGGTCAACTTCAAAGATCAACTTCAAAGTCCTCCAACTCTGACACATGGACTCCCCCTTTTAACTGATTGGGGCAAGAGGCAACCTTGTGTTCATCATTGGCGCAGTACAAACACAACCCGAGGTCACGGCGATGTTGTCATTCCGCCAGCAGCAACTTAGACCGACCCATCACCATGGGCTCTTGGGCCTCAGAGAAATCAGAGGGAGGGAGGGAGGGCCAGCAAGGGAGACTGTGGGGAACGGCGAAGCTGAGTGCCCGAGCGACTGGGAAGCCGACGCTCACTAGCTCATTCCCTTAGCCGATTATCAAGACTAATAGCTAGGGAGATTAACTCATTCAATTTAGAGGGTTTCTCCACCCAGTCCAATTCATCCCACAGACTAGGGCTGAGACTGCGAACAAAAGTACTGCAGAGGGAGGCATCCTCCCACCCCACCTCAGCTGCCACCACCCGGAAATCTACCGAAAAATCAGTCACAGATTTAGCCCCCTGCTTAAGATTAAGAAGACGGGTGGTGAGAACACTATCATGGTCTGAATGGTCAAATACCTCAGTGAATTCAGAAACAAAACGGTCAAAAGTGTAACTGGAATAATTGGGACAAGCCATGACCGCGTAAGTCCAAGCTAAGGCCCGCTCCTCCAACAAGTCATCATCGGCCTCCGTCAGTCTATGATGACCATGGAAGAGAATCCTAGATGTCTACTCTGCTGGAACAGCACCGCCTATGGCTGAACAGGCCGATGCGCGAATGGCAGTCCCTGTCACACAGGTCGAACTTGTGGATGGTCTCCGTTCTGCTGGGTCTGTGGCAGTTCTTCCTGCGGGTCCTTTTTTCATCTGCTGCAGCAGTCAGTTTCTCTTCACCCGCCTTGAGCTGTCTGGTCAGGGTGCCTCTCCATTTGGAGCGGTCCATTGCGAGGTCCTCCCAGCGCTTTGTGTTGATCTCCAGGGCCTTCATATCTCTCTTGCAGATGTCTCTGAAGCGGAGCTGTGGGCGGCCAGCCCCACTGGCAGTCGCCAGTTCTCCGTAGAGGACGTCTTTGGGAATTCTGCCATCCTCCATACGGTGAACATGGCCTAGCCAGTGGAGCCTGCGCTGCCTGAGTAGAGTGAACATGGAGGTAAGGCCGGCACGGGACAGGACTTCTGTGTTGGGTACTTTGTCCTGACAGGATATGTCCAGGATTCGGTGAATGCAGCGCAAGTGGAAGGAATTCAGTCTCTTTTCCTGCCGGGCGTATGTTGTCCACGTCTCACTCCCATAGAGCAGTGTGCTGATGATGCAGGCATTGTACACTGCCATCTTCGTCTTGACAGAGAGTTTGGGATTCTCCCACACTCGTGTGGTGAGGCAAGCGAGTGTGGAGGCTGATTTTCCAATCCTCTTGTCGATCTCTGTATCAAGGGAGAGGTTGTTGCTGATCGTGGACCCCAGGTACGTGAACTGATTCATGACCTCCAGCTCATAGTCGTCGATGGTGATGGTTGGTGGTGCTTCCGTGCCTTGTGCCAAGACAATAGTCTTCTTCAGGCTGATGGTAAGCCCGAAGTCCATGCATGCCTGGGAGAAGCGGTCCATCAGGGTCTGAAGCTCCTGCTGTGTGTGGGTCGCGACTGCAGCGTCGTCTGCGAACAGCATACTGTATCTCTGATTAGAGCCTCACGTACTTTGGTTCTGGCTTTCAGGCGGGCGAGGTTGAAAAGCCTGCTGTCAGATCTTGTATGCAGGTAGATTCCCTCTGTTGCTGTGCTGAAGGCATGCCTCAGGAGCATAGCAAAGAAAATCCCAAAGAGGGTTGGCGCAAGTACACAGCCCTGTTTCACTCCTCTGTGTATATTGAATGGCTCTGAGACGTTGCCGTCGTACTGCGCCATCCCCTGCATGTTGGTGTGAAATGAAATTAACCACAATTTCAACAAATTAACCACATAACTGATCTGGCTATGATTCGTAGGAAAATCTTCTGGCACCCGCTGAAACACAATATTACACAACAGTAGAAAACCCCGTGCCTCCCCTAACTTACCACTAAAATGGGTGGGAGTGGGAACTGGGGTAGTACAGGGATGCTGGGTGGGAGGTGGGGTAGGTTTGGTCTGCCCAGACGGACCCCCGGAAGCAGATTGAGAAGGCTGCGTCAGGGTGGGCTGATTAAGAAATGAGTTAATTTTAGTCACCTGGTTTATGGTGACCTTTTGATAAGATAATTGGTCTAATCAAGCCTCCATTATGTTAATTTTTTGTATAAGCACACTGTCTACTGGGTTTTCCTGACGGCGATGTACTGACATGATTCAGACAAAAACCCAAGCGCAGACACAGGCTCAAAATAAACACAATAATCTTCACTGAAAGAGTGAGAGTGTGGGTGTATGTGTGAATAAGTGAATGAGGACGTGTAGAGTGGGGACGAGTCCGGCAACCCTGTGAAGAGAAGAGAGACAGAAACATGAGCTCTCTGAACACTGATTGAATGCACAAATAAATGAATTAATCTTACGGTGCAGAAGGGTTGTAGTAGCACCGAAGAGCATCAGTTCTTCACTGGTTAAACAGAGTCCCACTGATAGGAAGTGGTGCTCGTGCAGTATAAACAGTGCTGGTGCCTCAGAGGAGAAAGAGCTCAGTTTTGGAAACCTGCACTTCTACTGGGGAGAGAAGTGGAGCCCGCAGCTCGCAGATGGAAGTCTGGTCCGCTGTCAAGAGAAGAAAGAAGTCCATCAAGAGGTAAGTCCACCTGTGCACAGGGAAGAGAGAGAGAGGAAGGAGCAGATGGGATTATTTCCAAAAGGTAGCTTACAGCTGAGTTGGGGAGACGAGACTCCCAGATGATGAATCGCCGTTGTAGAGATGAGGGAGGCGAAACTCCCTTTCAGAAGGAAGGGAAAGACAGAGTACCCCTCTTAAGACCACAGCCACTTGCCACGTTGCATCAGTCCATCTCAGATGAGCTCAGGCCCAGAACAACCGGTGGTGTTTCTGGGTGTTGTTGATCTCTGGCTTTGGCTTTGATGGTAGAGTTTAACTGGTATTTTATTGTTTTAGTTCTTGGTTTATTTAGCAGGGACAGTGAACATTAATAAGATAAGATAAGATAAGATAAGCCTTTATTAGTCCCACAACGGGGAAATTCCAGGATTGCAACAGCACAGGGATAGCAACACTCAGAGCAACAATCAGAAGGCAAGAAAAAACAAGCAAGCAAGAGCAGCTAATATACATATGTACATATTACTATAATATATATATATACACACACACACACACACACAGTGCAGAGCATTGTAGCTGGATGGAATAAATATATGAATATATGAACACACAGTGCAGAGCATTGTAGCTAGATGGAATAAATATGTAAATATATAAACACCCACAGTATGGAGCATTGCAGCTAGGTGGAATAAATATGCAAGTATATAAACACACACAGTGCGGAGCAATGTAGCTAGATGGAATAATATGTAGATATATAAAAACACAGTGCGGAGCATTGTAGCTAGATGGAATAAATATATAGATATATAAATATAAACACACCCAGTGCAGAGCATTGTAGCTAGATGGAATAAATATGTAAATATATAAACACACACAGTGCAGAGCATTGTTGCTAGGTGGGATGAAACAGCATAACCGTCTATTTAGTTATCCTACATGGTATGATTATGTGCCCATACATATTCTCACCCTCCATAGCGACCGGTATGTTCCTAGTTGTATGCCGGAGAGGACCATTGTGTAAGTCTATTGCATCTTTTGCATTCAAAAAAAACTATTAGTTTGTTACGTCTTTTTGCTATCTCTGCGAGCAGCCCTGCTTAGGTTGTACAGTCTGACAGCCGTTGGTAGGAAGGACCTACGAAACCTCTCGGTTGTGCACCTGGGATGATGTAGTCTGCTGCTAAATGAGCTCCTCAGTGCATCCAGTATGTCCTGCATAGGGTGGGACTCGGACTCCAGCAGAGATGACAGTTTAGCCACCGTCCTTCTCTCTCCTATCTCCTCCATCGGATCAAGGCGTTGCCCCAGGACAGAGCTAGCTTTCTTAATCAGTTTGTTCAGTCTCTTCCTATCGGCTGCAGTAATGCCACTGCCCCAGCAGACCACTCCAAAAGTGATGGCTGATGCCACCACCGTGTCATAGAATGACTTCAGCAGCGCCCCTTGTACACCAAAAGACCTGAGTCTCCTCAGCAGGAACAGCCTGCGCTGTCCCTTCTTGTAGAGTGCGTCAGTATTGTGTGACCAGTCTAGTTTATTGTTCAGATGAATACCCAGGTACTTGTAGGATGTCACCATCTCGATGTCTGTTCCCTGTATATTTACTGGTGCTGTGAGGGGCTGCCCATGCCTGCGGCAGTCCACCACCAGCTCCTTAGTTTTCCTCGCGTTGATCTGGAGGCAGTTCCGATGGCACCAGTCCACAAAGTCCTGGATAAGCCCTCTGTACTCAGCTTCATCTCCGCTGGAGATGAGACCAACGATCGCAGAGTCATCAGAGAACTTCTGTAGATGGCAATGTGTTGTGTTGTGTGAGAAGTCCGCAGTATAAAGAGTGAACAAGAAGGGAGCCAGCACCGTTCCCTGGGGGGCCCCCGTGCTACTGATGATCGTGTCGGAAACACAGTCCCGGGTTCTCACAAACTGAGGCCGGTTCGTGAGGTAGTCCAGGATCCATGATGACAGGTGCTGGTCCACCCCTGCGCGCAGCAGCTTGTCCTTCAGGATCATCGGTTGGATGGTGTTGAAAGCACTGGAGAAGTCAAAGAACATGATCCTCACCATATTCCCGGGCTTCTCCAGGTGGGACAGAGAACGGTGAAGGAGGAAGATCACCGCATCCTCCACCCCAATGCCATGCTGGTAGGCGAACTGGAGTGGATCCATCGCTGGTTCCACCAGTGGGCGGAGATGAGCAAGGAGCAGTCTCTCCAGGGTCTTCATCAAGTGGGACGTCAAGGCCACCGGTCTGAAGCTGTTCAGGTCTTTGGGGTGGGAAGTTTTTGGTACAGGTACCACACAAGATGTTTTCCACAGCTGTGGTACCCTCCCCAGTTTCAGGCTCATGTTGAAGATATACGTCACAATCCCACACAGCTGGTCTGCACAGGACTTGAGGAGCTTTGCGCTGATGCCGTCCGGTCCCGACGCCTTCCTCGCCTTGATCTTCCTCAGCTCCGTCCTCACCTGGGTCTTGGTCAGGGTCAGGATGGGGGGCTGTGTGTTGGGAGTGGGGGGGGTGTCGGTGGAGTGGGGAGTGGGTAGCAGGACTTGATTTCTTAGAGGCAGCAGTGGTTGTTGTGCAGACAGGGGGGAGGGCGGTTGGTCAAATCTATTGAAAAACAGATTCAGGTTGTTCGCCCACTCCCTGCCCCCCCGTGGCCTGGGGGGAGGTATTCTGGAGCCCCGAGATGGTTTTGAGGTTTCTCCAGACCCCGCTGATGTCGCTCTGTTGCAGCTTGTCCTCCATCTTCTTCCTGAAGCTGTCCTTGCCTTCCCTGATCTTTCTCCTCAGCTCCCTCTGTACGGACTTCAGCATCTCCCTGTTCCCCGACCTGAAGATCCTCTTCTTCTCTCTCAGAAGTGTTTTTATCTCAGGGTTGATCCAGGGTTTGTTGTTTGAGTGACGCCGTATGGTCTTGGTGGGAACGGATTTGTCCACACAGAAGCTGAGGTAGCCCGTGAAGGTGAGAATGAGGCCATCGATGTCCTCACCATGTGGATCGCAGAGCTGCTTCCAGGCAGTGGCTTCAAAACAGTCCTTTAGAGTGTCCATTGTCTCCTCAGACCATAACTCCACAGTGTGCATGGCCGGAGGTTGTCTGTGCACTAGGGGTTTGTACACCGGTCGGAGATGAACCAAGTTGTGATCCGATCTCCCAAGTGGGGGGAGTTGTGATGAGGTGTACGCCTCCTTAGTGTTTGCGTAGAACAAATCCAGTGTTTTATTGTCTCTAGTGTGGCATGTGACATACTGGGTGAAAGTGGGCAGAATGGGAGACAGTGAAACGTGGTTGAAATCGCCTGAGATGAGGAGAAGAGCATCTGGGTGTTCTGTCTGCAGCCTGCTGGTTACTGAATGGATGACGTCACGCGCTGTCCCAGCGTTCGCCGTCGGATTTGCATAAACAACAATGCAGATCACGTGTGAGTGTTCTCTCGGGAGATATGTAGGCCTCATGCTAACAGCTAGCAACTCAATGTCTTTGCTGCAGTGTCGTTGTTTAACAGTGATATGTCCCAGTCTGCACCAGTTGTTGTTAACATACATGATCACTCCACCGCCCCTAGTTTTGCCACTCTCTGGTGTTCGGTCAGCTCGTATCGTGTGAAAACCCTCCAGCTCAATGTTAGCATCTGCTGCTAGTTCAGTTAGCCACGTCTCAGTAAACAAAAGGAGAGAGCATTCCCGGTAAGTGCTATCATAACGGGAGATAGCCGCTAGCTCATCTAACTTTCCCAGTATCGACCGTACATTTCCCATGACAACAGATGGAAGGGAGGGTCTGTACCTTATATTTTTTGTCCTCCGCCTTACTCCAGCCCGGCAGCCGCGGCGTTTTCGCCTCAGTTCTCTCGGTATGTCGAGTTTTTCCAGTGGGACCGGGTGGCGGTTAAATGCTAGCAGCTCTTCCCTGTTATATCGTATCCTGCTATAAACAGTGGCTCCGTCCACCGGCTCAGGAGACATTTGGGATGATCTGTGTGTCCGTGATATAAGTGGGGTGAAAAAAAAAAAAAAAGTGATCAAAAGAGAGAGGAAGGGAAAAAAAACTCGGAATCGAGCCGCTGTTGCAAAAGGCAGCCGACTGGTGTGGCGCCGAGAGATAAGGTGCCAGAATTAGCCAAAAGGCTCTTTTTCATCTGGAGTCCCTGGACAGATGTTACAAGTCACCCTAAAAGTAACAACAAATGAATATAAAATTACATGAAACAGAAGAAAACTAGAAACAGAAACATTGGCATTAATATGAAAACTTGTTAGAACATCCTTATGTTTTAGGCTATTGTCACAGAAACGTGCGATTAAGACATTTGACATTTAAAACATGTGACAAACAATAGAAATGCTACAACACAATCAGATGAGAAATGTTGGTGGTGTGGAGGGTTTGGTAAAACCCCCACAACAGACTAAGGACAGACAGCTCGCTACTTCTGGTTTTTTCCGCTGCACTGCTGTGAACGCTCCTTTCATGCATTGTGTTCATGTGTCCTGTCCTTACTGTGACCTAGAGACTGAGATCAATATGTAGATGTGCCTTGTAACCTCTTTGTTCTGCAGCTGGAGCAGAGGCCAGCAATCTGCCTATTGTGATGTATATCTCTCAAATGCAAATGTCTCATGCCTGTTCTGCAATCTCTTTGATCATACCAACTGCTGGGGAATGCTCTTTTATGTATTGTTGTAGTTGGGTATATATACTGCACTGTAATCCATGCTCACTCTCTCACTCACTCTTCAACTGCTGCTGGACACACACACTGTGTGTCTCTCTTCTCTGAGAGCCTTGGGATCCCGCTCCAGGCTGCTCACACTTGCACCGGAGCGGGGATCTTGTGACGGCGGTATGATTCAATAAACCAACTTAAAACTCCTCAATGCTGCCTTTATTTTATCATCCGCTTCACTGGTGACCCCGAACATGCACACGTTTTGTGCAAAGCAACCTTCTGGTCTGGACAGCTACACTGGTGACCCGTTCTTCATGATGAGATCTGCACGTCTGAGATCTGCTCATCCACGCTGGACCGGCCGCGCTCGCAGCTCTTCCACACTAGAGCGCATGCACCTCGTCCCCTCTCCACGACGGCAACCTCCAGGGCCGGCGGAGGACGCAGCGCATGGACCTGAACGCACCATGGCCGAGCGGTGACAAAGATAGTCTCCTCCCTCTCACCGCTCCAACGCATCTGCTCGAGCCTGAGGGACAAAGATCGTCTATTCACTCTCACCGCTCCAACGCACCATGGCCAATCTGCAGCCACAGCTCAACTTGGATATTATCGGCGCCGATTGCACTGATCTCCACCAAGATTCTGGACCCAGACTCACCTCTCCAACGGCCCACCCACGCACGGAACCCCGGCACACGCACCGGGGAGTTACGAGGACGGTGCACCACGCACGGGACACATTCGGCTCCACAGACCGCCAGCATCCTTCGCCGCCTGCACACAGAACCTTCAGGGCTGCTCGCACACCTGAAGCAACCACGCAGCTCGCTCACAGGATTCTCTAACAGTCTCAGCCATGGCGCACAAGGGGATTCAGCCGTCAGCTTTTCCCGAAGACTTTAGGGCTGCGCCCGCACCTAAAGTCAACACGCCAAGTCCCTCTGCTTTTATTTTTTTCTTACAGCCGCTACGCAGCCTCGCCGCTCCTGTTTTTCTTCATGGCCACGAGAGGAGTCAGAGACAAATTTTTCTTCTTGTGATCTCCGCACGTTCAACGGGACAGCCCCTCGACATCGTGGAGCAACAAGCAATTTTTTGCGCGGCCCGGACGATTTCACCATCCCCGGCCGGCATTTACTAGCCCCCCCCCCACCTTCGCCTGCACAGAGTTTTCCCTGCTCGCTGCCAAGCTGCACATCGAGGCCTCGGCCCCCTGCCGAGCCCTCTGGGGGGGAGCAGTGTGGAGGGTTTGGTAAACCCCCCACAACAGACTAAGGACAGACAGCTCGCTACTTCTGGTTTTTTCCGCTGCACTGCTGTGAACGCTCCTTTCATGCATTGTGTTCATGCGTCCTGTCCTTACTGTGACCTAGAGACTGAGATCAATATGTAGATGTGCCTTGTAACCTCTTTGTTCTGCAGCTGGAGCAGAGGCCAGCAATCTGCCTATTGTGATGTATGTCTCTCAAATGCAAATGTCTCATGCCTGTTCTGCAATCTCTTTGATCATACCAACTGCTGGGGAATGCTCTTTTATGTATTGTTGTAGTTGGGTATATATACTGCACTGTAATCCATGCTCTCTCACTCACTCTTCAACTGCTGCTGGACACACACACTGTGTGTCTCTCTTCTCTGAGAGCCTTGGGATCCCACTCCGGGCTGCTCACACTTGCACCGGAGCGGGGATCCTGTGAAGGCGGTATGATTTAATAAACCTGCTTAAAACCTTCACCACACTGCCTTTTACTTCATGCCGCTTCAGTGGTAGTTAAAATATCATTTATCTGAACTCCGGTTTTCTCTGAGTTCAGATCCTCACTTTATTTCCAAGTTGTATTGTCTGTTGTTTTTAAGTTGTGGTTAGTTTTTGTATATTTATTTGGGTTTCTGCTAGGTCCTTCCTCACCAGACTCTCCCCACCAGCTGCGTCTGTCTGCTCTCTGCCTACTCAGCTGTGGCAGCTTGCTAATTAGGTCACTGCTCGCCTGTTACTCACACCTGCTGCTCGTTTACTGTGTATATTTAAGCACTGGCGTTTTACCTCGTCAGTACGGCTAAATTGTATGTCAGATTGGTTTTGTCCGGGTTGATGTTTCTCCTGATAACTTTGCTGGTCAGTGCCTCGTCTCTTTCTGAGTCAAGTTGGCTCAGGAGTGCCTAATCTGTAAGTGTTTTTCTGTTTGCATTATTGTATGTTCAGCACTGTTTTGGACTCTTTATGTTCTTTTTGTTATTAAATGCACAGACTTCATCCAGCGTGTGAGTTTGTCCTACTGCCCCGTAGGGGCCTACATGACAGAATTTAACCACCAGACAAAGAACTCAGCTGTGGAATTTGAGTGTTTTTTTCACCTCTTTTGTGTTTTTTTTCCACTCACTTGTGTTGGAGCTCGCCATGCCCACTCTAAGTGAGGTGGAGTGGCGGGTAGTGTGCTTCCTGGAGGGAATTTGATTGCAGATGTCGGCCTCCTGTTTCACCGAGATGATCCAAAGGAGTCGGGACAGGGCAGCGCGAGTGATGAAAGTGTTTCCCTGCCTATGGGATCACTCGGTGGGGACAGACATTCTCCGCTCCATATTTTCCCTTCCGGGCACGACTGAGGAGCTGGAGGAAGCAACCCCAGCTCTAACGCAATCACGTCATCCTGCAGTTAATCATCAGAGGAAGCCTTCCTCCTCTTCGACAGCCCATTTTCCCTCGTCGAGCCTGACAATTCTCGCAGCAGGGCTCCTCTCATGCTCTCCTTTGTCCACTGTATTGCCAGCCTCATTTTCCTCCGCTGCTGCTGTAACCTTCGTCATCTCGACGAATTCTTCTGCTGTCGAGAGGTCCCCCAGGCTTCCACCGGCAACGCCCACCTCCGTGTCAGCTGAGGCGGTCCTTCCACAATCCTCAGTGGGGCCCAAGCTCTCCATGGGCAAGGGGAGGGACGACTGTTCACTAGCTACAGCTGAATAAATCGAACACCAGGATGAAAGGCAAGTGGCATTTACTCCCTCTTTAATTCTTGATAATGTACCTTGCTTGATTCCTGGTAGGGAGGCTTAGGGTTTGCAGTCCCCTGAGCTCTTGCTACCTGCTGTAGCCAACAACTCCTCACCTGTAATCTCTGTGTCCCCTCCATCTGTTTCTGAGTGCCTGCTGGTCCCAGAACCGAGCCGCCAGGTGATGGATGAGCTTGTGGCCCTGGTAGCTCCTTTTCCAGTGCCAGCACGGAGCCGACCCCCAGCTGACGAGCCTACTGCTGGGTTCTCTTCACCTGGGTGTCCAGAGACTGCAACCACCATCATTCCTGCTGCGGAGGCTACCGCAACAGTGTCAGCACTAGAACTGGACCTCCTGAGAGCCGAGCCCTGAGAACCATCATTGCCTTGATCATCATAGTCCTGGACAGTGGTGGAGCTCGAGCTCAGGCAAGTGCTCTCTTTTGTTTTAGAGTGATCTGTTTTAGAGTGATCCTGCCTGGCTCTTGGTGAGAGTTGTCGGGCTCCGCCGCTGCCGGAAAACCTGACCCCTCTTCTCTTTGTGGTGTTTCTGAGCTCTCTCCCAGGGTCGCTGGAGAGTATCCTACACCACCAGAAGCCTCTGAGTGTCCAGGTTTGCCACTGGAGGTCACCCAGGGTCCAGCGCATCCCGCCGAGATCATCTTGGGTGTCCCGTCCCAGTCTGGGACCTCCATGGGTGCAGCTATGGATCAGGCTTGGTCCACCGTGGGTGCCGCTCGTGCTCTGCCTGCAGCTGTCATCTGGGTTCCTCCTCAGCTGAGTTTCCATGGGTGATGCTTCTTGGCCGGGGAACATCGTGGGTGCCATGCCCCAATGTCAGTCCCACATGGTTGTTGCGCTCCAGTTTTGGTCCACCATGAACACCGTGCTTTGGCCCAGGGCCCACGAGGGTGCAGTGTTCACCAAGCCGGGGTCCACCGAGGGTGCAGCGTTGGCCCAGTCGGGCCCACCGAGGGTGCAACAGTGTCCCAGTCCGGGACCTCTGCAGGTGCAACATTATTCCAGTCCAAGAGCACTGAGGGTGCTGTAGTCCCCCTTCCTCCACTACCAAATGCCGCTGTGGTCCTGTCTCCTTCCCAGTCAGACGGTGTCGTGCTCCCCTCTCTTTCCCAGCCTGATGCCATCATGGTACCTCTCCCTCCCCAGCCTGATGCCATTGTGGTTCCCCCTCCTCGACTCTCCTCTGTCCCTGTGGGTCTTCCTGTGGGGGAGCCGCCTCCTGGATCGCCTCTCCTGTTTAGGTGATTAAGCACTCAAAATCAAATCAAATCAAATCAAATCAATCTTTATTGTCATATTGCTGTACATACAACTGTAGTGCAGGCAAGATGAAATTGTGCTTCTCTCGGCATCCATATACAGTGGGGCAAAAAAGTATTTAGTCAGCCACCAATTGTGCAAATTCTCCCACTTTAAAGATGAGAGAAGTCTCCAATTTTCATCATAGGTATACCTCAACTATGAGAGACAAAATGAGAAAAAAAAAATCCAGAAAATCACATTGAAGGATTTTTAATGAATTAATTGGTAAATTCCTCAGTAAAATAAGTATTTGGTCACCTGCAAACAAGCAAGATTTCTGGCTCTTACAGACCTGTAACTTCTTCTTTAAGAGGCTCCTCTGTCCTCCACTCGTTACCTGTATTAATGGCACCTGTTTGAACTCGTTATCAGTATAAAAGACACCTATCCACAACCTCAAACAGTCAGACTCCAAACTCCACTATGGCCAAGACTAAAGAGCTGTCAAAGGACACCAGAAACAAAATTGTAGACCTGCACCAGGCTGGGAAGACTGAATCTGCAATAGGTAAGCAGCTTGGTGTGAAGAAATCAACTGTGGGAGCAATTATTAGAAAATGGAAGACAAACAAGACCACTGATAATCTCCCTCGATCTGGGGCTCTACGCAAGATCTCACCCCGTGGGGTCAAAATTATCACGAGAACGGTGAGCAAAAATCCCAGAACCACATGGGGGGACCTAGTGAATGACCTGCAGAGAGCTGGGACCAAAGTAACAAAGTCTACATCAGAAACACACTATGCCGCCAGGGACTAAAATCCTGCAGTGCCAGACGTTTCCCCCTGCTTAAGCCAGTACATGTCCAGGCCCATCTGATGTTTGCTAGAGAGCATTTGGATGATCCAGAAGAGGATTGAGAGAATGTCATATGGTCAGATGAAACCAAAATAGAACTTTTTGGTAAAAACTCAACTTGTCGTGTTTGGAGGAGAAAGAACACCATACCTACTGTGAAGCTTGGGGGTGGAAACATCATACTTTGGGGCTGTTTTTCTGCAAAGGGACCAGGATGACTGATCCGTGTAAAGGGAAGAATGAATGGGGCCATGTATCGTGAGATTTTGAGTGAAAACCTCCTTCCACCAGCAAGGGCATTGAAGATGAAACGTGGCTGGGTCTTTCAGCATGACAATGATCCCAAACACACCGCCGGGGCAACAAAAGAGTGGCTTCGTAAGAAGCATTTCAAGGTCCTTGAGTGGCCTAGCCAGTCTCCAGATCTCAACCCCATAGAAAATCTTTGGAGGGAGTTGAAAGTCTGTGTTGCCCAGCGACAGCCCCAAAACATCACTGCTCTAGAGATCTGCATGGAGGAATGGGCCAAAATACCAGCAACAGTGTATGAAAACCTTGTGAAAACTTACAGAAAACGTTTGACCTCTGTCATTGCCAACAAAGGGTATATAACAAAGTATTGAGATGAACTTTTGTTATTGACCAAATACTTATTTTACCGAGGAATTTACCAATTAATTCATTAAAAATCCTTCAATGTGGTTTTCTGGATTTTTTTTTCTCATTATGTCTCACATAGTTGAGGTATGCCTATGATGAAAAATGGAGACCCCTCTCATCTTTTAAGTGTGAGAACTTGCACAATTGGTGGCTGACTAAATACTTTTTTACCCCACTGTAAGTAAAAAAAGAACATAATTTAAGACACATTCACAAACATCCTCACCCCCCACCCCAACAAAGCCATTCACACTTCCCTGAGACATACTTGAAAACTAACCAGAACTATAATATACAAATAATATACATAATATCCATAGGTGCAGTAGTATGTATGAGAGATTCCGGATCAACTGTTCAGCATCCTAACAGCTTGTGGAAGGAAGCTGTTAATCGGTCTGGTTGTATCTGCCTCTGATGCTCCAGAATCGTTTGCCAGATAGCAGAAGTTCAAAGTGTTTATGCAGAGGGTGAGAATAGTTCTTGACAATGTTCAGTGCCCTGCTCCTACAACGGTTCTGAAAAAGTTCTTGGACTGAGAGGAAGGAAACTCCAATTACCCTCTCAGCTCCCTTAACTACCCTCTGCAGTGTTTTTTTGTCTGACATACTGCAGCTGGAGTACCATGTTGCAATGCAGTACATCAGAACACTCTCCACCACACCTCTGTAGAAGGTCCTGAGGATGCAGATGGGGAGAGAGACCTGTTTGAGTTTCCTCAAGAAGTGCAGTCTCTGCTGGGCCCACTTCCTGATCCCCAAGGAATTCTTGCTCCAGGTCAGGTCCTGTGAGATCTGCACTCCGAGGAACTTGATGTTCTCCACTCTCTCCACTAAACAGCCGCAGATGCTGAGAGGGACGTGTTCAGGCTGTGACCGCCGGAAGTCGATAATCATCTCCTTCGTTTTGTCCACGTTGAGCACCAGATTGTTCTCCCTGCACCAGCCCTCCAGGTCTCTCACTTCTTCCCTGTACATTGATTCCTCATCCATCTGAATAAGTCCCACTACCGTGGTGTCATCTGCACACTTAATAATCTGGTTCCCCTCATGTCTGGATACACAGTCATGTGTTAGAAGTGTAAACAACAGTGGACTGAGTACGCAGCCTTGAGGGGATCCGATGCTCAGCGTGATAGAGTTGGAGATGTTATTTCCAACACGGACAGACTGAGGTCTCTCAGTCAGGAAATCCAGGATCCAGAGACATGTGGCGGTGTTCAGACCAAGAAGGAGTAATTTCTCCATCAGTCTCTGGGGAATAATGGTGTTGAATGCTGAACTGAAATCAATGTACAGGAGTCTGGCATAGGTGTCTTTCTGATCCAGGTGGGTGATGACAGACTGCAGGGTGGTGACCATAGTGTCCTCCGTGGAGCGGTTTGAACGATATGCAAACAGGAGCGGGTCATGTGATGCAGGGAGGCAGGCTGTGATGTGTGGTTTGACAAGCCGTTCAAAACACTTCATCACAATTGGTGTCAGTGCGACAGGACGATAGTCATTCAGACAGGACATAACTGGTTTCTTTGCCACCGGTACTATGGTAGAGGTCTTAAAGCATCTGGGAATGATGGCCTGACTCAGGGAGATGTTATAAATGTCAGTCAGGACATCCGCCAACTCCCTCAGGCAGTCTCGGAGCACACGTCCCAGGATGTTGTCCGGACCTGCAGGTTTACGTGGGTTGGCCCTGATTAGGGTCCTCCGTGTGTCTGCTGTGTTGATAGTGATAGCTGGCCCGACCGATGGTGGGGATGGGCCAGCCCTCCCTCTGGTTGTCGGGTTTGATGCTTCAAAACGTGCAAAGAAGTCGTTGAGCCTGTCTGGAAGCGAAGCGTCGTCATCATCAAGCCCCTGCCTAGACTTATAGTCCGTCAGCGCTCGAACTCCCTGCCACATCCGCTTGGTGTTCCTAGTGTCACAGAGGTGTCCCTGGATTTTCTCCGCGTAGGTGTGCTTCGCCGTCTTAATTCCCTTTGAGAGCGCATACCTGGCTGAGCGGAGGGCGATCCTGTCCTTCGCTCTGAAGGCTGGATCTCTGGCTGTGAGCAGCGAGTGCACCTCTGCAGTCATCCAGGGCTTATGGTTGCCCCGTGCAGTGATGGTCTTCACTATAGTGACATCCTCTGTGCACTTCGCGATGTAGCTGGTGACCGTTTCAGCATACTCCTCCACATCTGTCTTGTCTTCCTGGGAGGCTGCTATTTTGAAGACCTCCCAGTCTGTGTGCAGAAAACAGTCTTTAAGTGCTGAGGTTGCACTCTTTGGCCAAATCCTGATTTGTTTCACTACTGGTACCTGGTACCTGCCTACAAACCTTTACTTTCAGTAAAGGTTTGTAGGCAGGCACCAGCATCACAGATATGTGGTCAGAAAGGCCGAGGTGGGGGCAAGGTGTTGCCTTATAAGCATCTGTGTTTGTGTACACCAAGTCCAACATATTCTCTCCTCTAGTCTAAACTGTTTGGGGTTTTTTGTTTGGGGGGCCCAGGGCCCTGGTGTTGCACAGGTGTGGTCATGAGCGAGTGTGTTTTTTCCCCCTTCCAAGCTGTGTTTCCCCCATCTCCCTCCTGGGGTGGTTTTTTGATGTACTTCTTTCTCTCGGGGGGGGTGGGGGGGTGGTTGGCTTTTGGATGTTACCGGGGGATGTCTGGATCTACCCCTTGGGGGGGGGGTGTCTGTCATGTATCTAAACTCAGGTTTTCTCTGAGTTCAGATCCTTACTTTATTTCCAAGTTTTATTGTCTGTTGTCTTTATTTTGTGGTTAGTTTTTGAATATTTATTTGGGTTTTTGACAGAGTCTTTCAACACCAGACTCTCCCCACCAGCTGCCACTGTCTGTTCTCTGCCTGTTCAGCTGTGACAGCTTGGTAAATAGGTCACTGCTCGCCTGTTACTCACACCTGCAACTCTATAACTGTGTATATTTAAGTACTGGCGTTTCACCTCATCAGTGTGGCTAAATTGTATGTCAGACTGGTTTTTTCGTGGTTGATGTTTCTCCTCATCATTTCCCTGATCAGTTCGTCGTTTCCTCCTGAGTGAAGTTGGCTCAGGAGTGCCTAATCTGTAAGTGTTTTTCTGTTTGCATTATTGTATGTTCAGCGCTATTTTGGACTCTTTATGTTCTTTTTGTTATTAAAATGGACAAACTTCATCCAGCGCATGAGGTCGTCCTTCTGCCCCGTGGGGGCCTACGTGACATTATTATTATAATTATTATTATGACATGATGTTCTAGGCTATTGTCACAGAAACATGCAAATAAGACATTTACCATTTAAAACATGCGACTAACAGTAGAAATGCTGCAAGACAATCAGATGAGAAATGTTGGTGTTAGTAAAAATATGAGCCAAGTTCAAACCACATCCACTAACCGGAATGATGAGACACAAGAGAAACCTGCAAACCAGAAGCAGACAAGAACATGTAGATACGATCAAACAAGGCAACAATGAAGCCTGCATGCAGGCCAAGAAAGACAAAGTGAGACAGCAGCAGGTGGAACCAGAGGAGTTTAGCACAGAAACACTGAGGCTGTTAAAAATGCAACTTAGTTCTAGTGCTGCACAGCTGATTGTCAGTTTGCCATTTCTTTGAAGAAGCTTTAAATAATTGATGTGAATCCAAATCTCTGATAGATTTGGGGACAGAATTCCATTCTAATGCAGCTTTACCAGAGAATTCAGACTGACTGAAAGTGCTTTTTCTGAGTGCAGTAATGCAGTCCCCTCTTGCTGCACCTCTTGTGACACGGTATTCACTTGTTCTGATGGGAACAAACTCTCTAAGTGGAGGAGACGTCAACTTATGGAGGATCTTATACATGAGACAAAGACTGACATGTTTGATCAAAGTTTCCAGCTCAACACATTCAGTTGTTTTAGTATTGGACAATGATGATGATGAAGTGTTTCTTGTCCAGAACTTTTAAGTGTTTGTTTCTCTAAGGATTCTAGTGGTTTGAGAGTAGTGATGCCAACCTGTGACCATGTTGGTTCCAAGGTTGTCATAGCCAGGAGCGGCACTGGGGTTAAGCTCCCAGTGCTCATAAAATGCTCCTTATGGCGTGCGTCTCGAAAAGCCTCTGACAGCTAAGTCCAACTCCTAGCCTGCCCGTGTGGTTTAGTCTCTAAGCCCGGCGGAACTGCTTTTACTAATAGGAGAAGGGGCAAGGGCGGATCTCTGGCGCCTTAAAACCAGATGCTTCGGGTAGATGGTGGCTCATCAACCTGGGAAGGTAGCCCATCTAGGGGAAGGTAAACCCTGATTTCAAACCTCCGCTGTCTTGCGGCATACCCGGTCACGGGAAAGGCTTCGGGAGTCAACCCTGAAGAAAAATCCGGAGTCAGAGCCCCTAAGGCAGTTCTATGTTGTGCTCAACATCGTTCTGGCAGCTCCTGCAACGGCGCTGGTGCCAAACTGTAGCAGCCCTGCTGTTCCTTTGGATTCATCAGTGACGTGGAGAGGGGGGACATGCTGCATGGGCAACATCTTGTCCTCCATATCTTCCTGCCCAGGCTTGAATCCTACCAACGCCCAACGCTGGAAGGTAGAACACCGGATCACTGGAGAGGACACTCCAGCTTCACCTTTGGCGTAGACAAAACACGGGGAATGACAGTTACCGGTTATAAGCCACTGCTCAATTGGCGTAGAGCGTGGCGCCAGGGGTTGTTCCCGATGGTGGGAGGGATCATCAGATCTCACTGGACAGCTACTGCCCGCCTCAAGCTGGGCAGCCCCCAGCCAATAAGGTGTTGTCCCGCCACAGCTTGCTTTCCTCATTGGGTGCATGGGGATAAGGAGAAATCCAAACAGCAGGCTGAGAACCTTCGCACCAGGCAAGACAATAAAACAAAAGAGACCAACTCTAAAACTGGGAACTTGGAACGTCCGCACTATGATGACAGGACTCGCTGCTAACCTAAAGGACATCAACGACACCAGGAAGACTGCCATCATCAATAATGAGCTGAAGAGACTGGGAGTGGATATCGCCACTCTCCAGGAAACACGGTTAGCTGATGCAGGCACACTGAGAGAGAAGGACTACACATTCTACTGGCAGGGAAAGGGCAGTGACGAACACAGGGAACATGGAGTGGGCTTCGCAGTGAAGAACACTTTGCTGAAGATGGTGGAACCGGGCAGCACTGGCTCTGCACGACTCCTCACCCTCCGCCTGAACACCACTGAAGGCCCAGTCACCCTCGTCAGTGTGTATGCCCCAACACAGACAGCCACACCAGAGGCAAAAGACGAGTTCTACGAGAATCTCGCAACAACTGTCAGGATCATCCCCAACTCTGAACAACTCATTCTCCTTGGAGACTTCAATGCCAGAGTGGGTGCTGACCACGACTCCTGCCCCTCCTGTCTTGGACCTTTTGGCGTGGGCAGAATGAACGACAACGGACAGCGGCTGCTCGAGTTCTGCACATATCACGATCTGTGCATCACAAACTCGTTCTTCAAGACCAAGCCCCAACACAAGGTTTCCTGGCAACATCCGCGCTCAAAGCACTGGCACCAGCTAGACTTGATCCTGACCAGGCGCACCTCACTGAAGAACGTGCTAATCACCTGTTCGTTCCAGAGTGCAGATTGCGACACAGACCATTCATTGGTGTGTTGCAAGGTCAAGCTGCAGCTGAAGAAATTCCATCGTGCTAGACAACCTGGAAAGGCACGGATTGACACCAGCAAGATGGCCCAACCAGAAACAGAACTTGTTGAGCAGTTTGCCTCCACCTTTGAGAAGGAACTTGGTGTACCACAAGGAGGAGAATCTGCAAAGCAGAAGTGGGAAGAGCTGCGAAACACCATCTACCGCACAGCCTTGGCTACCTTTGGGAGGAAGACCTCGAAGTCACAGGACTGGTTTGATGCCAAGTTGACCGAGATGACCCCCGTCATTGAAGCCAAGCGCTCAGCACTTGCTGAGTACAAGAAGTACCCAAACGAGAAGAATCTCCAGATTCTCAGGGCTGCGAGAAGCAAAGTTCAGCAGACTGCTCGGCGCTGTGCCAACGAGTACTGGACTCAGCTCAGCCAAGACATTCAAACCGCTGCCATAACAGGGAACATCCGTGGTATGTACGATGGCATCAAGAAAGCACTTGGTCCGGCTCAGAGCAAGACGGCCCCCCTCAAATCTTCCACTGGGGAGATGATCACAGAGAAGAACAAGCAGATGGAGAGATGGGTGGAACACTACTCCGACCTCTACTCTAGACAGAACACCGTGACACTGTCAGCCCTTGATGCCATTGACTGCCTGCCATCCATGGACCAACTTGACGCCGAGCCAACCATCGACGAACTCAGTAAGGCCATTGATAGCTTGGCCGCTGGCAAGGCACCCGGCAACGACGGCATACCCCCTGACCTGACCAAGCACTGCAAGACCGCCCTACTGCTGCCATTGCATGACGTCCTCTGCCAGTGCTGGAAGGAAGGTGCCGTACCACAGGACATGAGGGACGCCAATATCATCACCCTCTACAAAAACAAAGGGGAGAGAAGCGACTGCAACAACTACAGGGGCATTTCCCTCCTCAGCGTTGTTGGCAAAGTCTACGCATGAGTTGTTCTCGTTCGTCTACAGAAGCTTGCCGAACGTGTCTACCCCGAGTCTCAGTGTGGCTTCCGCGCTGAGCGATCGACGGTAGACATGATATTCTCCATCCGCCAACTCCAGGAGAAATGCAGAGAACAGAACATGCCTCTGTACGTCGCCTTCATCGACCTCACCAAAGTGTTCGATCTGGTCAGCAGAGAGGGCCTTTTCAAGATCCTGCCAAAGATAGGATGCCCACCAACATTGCAAAGCCTCATCGAATCGTTTCACACCAACATGCAGGGGATAGTGCAGCACGATGGCAACGTCTCAGAGCCATTCAACATACGCAGCGGAGTGAAACAGGGCTGTGTACTTGCGCCAACCCTCTTTGGGATTTTCTTTGCTATGCTCCTGAGGCATGCCTTCAGCACAGCAACAGAGGGAATCTACCTGCACACAAGATCTGACGGCAGGCTTTTCAACCTCGCCCGCCTGAAAGCCAGAACCAAAGTACGCGAGGCTCTAATCAGAGACATGCTGTTCGCAGACGACGCTGCAGTCGCAACCCACACACAGCAGGAGCTTCAGACCCTGATGGACCGCTTCTCCCAGGCATGCAAGGACTTGGGGCTTACCATCAGCCTGAAGAAGACTAACGTCTTGGCGCAAGGCACGGAAGCACCACCAACCATCACCATTGATGACTACAAGCTGGAGGTCGTGAATCAGTTCACGTACCTGGGGTCCACGATCAGCAACAACCTCTCCCTTGATACAGAGATCAACAAGAGGATTGGAAAATCAGCCTTCACACTCGCTCGCCTCACCACACGAGTGTGGGAGAATCCCAAACTCTCTGTCAAGACGAAGATGGCAGTGTACAACGCCTGCGTCATCAGCACACTGCTCTATGGGAGTGAGACGTGGACAACATACGCCCGGCAGGAAAAGAGACTGAACTCCTTCCACTTGCGCTGCATTCGCCACATCCTGGACATATCCTGGCAGGACAAAGTGCCCAACACAGAAGTTCTGTCCCGCGCCGGCCTTCCCTCCTTGTTCACTCTACTCAGGCAGCGCAGGCTCCACTGGCTAGGCCACGTTCACCATATGGAGGATGGCAGAATCCCCAAAGACGTCCTCTATGGAGAACTGGCAACTGGCAGGAGAGACGTTGGCCGCCCACAGCTGCGCTTTAGAGATGTCTGCAAGAGAGACATGAAGGCCCTGGATATCAACACAGAGCGCTGGGAAGACCTTGCAACGGACCGCTCCAAATGGAGAGGCACCCTGACCAGACAGCTCAAGGCGGGTGAAGAGAGACTGACTGCTGCAGCAGATGAAAAAAGGACCCGCAGGAAGAACCGCCACAGACCCAGCAGCACGGAGACCACCCACAAGTGTGACCTGTGTGACAGGGACTGTCATTCGCGCATCGGCCTGTTCAGCCACAGGCGGTGCTGTTCCAGCAGAGTAGACGTTTAGGATTCTCTTCCATGGTCATCATAGACCGATGGAGGCCGACGACGACGAATATGAGAAAAGACCATAGAGTACATGGACAGCTTCGCTTCCACAATTGACATGTAATTTGGAGTAAATCTAAAATCTGATAGATTGAATTTGATTCTGTTCCAGACCTTCTTCACCTGTGTCTTGAAAGAAAGTTTAGGTCAAGGTCAACTTTATTATCCCCAAGGGGAAATTTGCTCTACAGCAGCAACAGTTTAAAAAAACAATAAAAGCACAAATCCAAGATCCACAAACTGCAAAGTCAGGAGTTCCATATTGCTATTCAGGAGGTCAGTGGCAGCAGGGACAAATGAATTTTGAAATCTGTTTGTTCTGCATTTAGGCAGAGCATACTGTCTACCTGATGGCAGCATCTTGTCCTCCACCCTCAGAGGGTGACTGCTGTCAGCCAAAATAGCCTGAGCTTTCTATGAAGAAAGCTCAGTGATAGAGCCATGAGGCTCTATCACTGTAGAAGGGACCAAGTCTGAGGAAATTTGTGCCATTTTCACAATATGTTCCAACCTCTTCTTGTTCTTCATTGTAAGTGAATGAATGAATGAATGAATGAATCTTTATTTCGGACATATTAAAAGTACAGGTTAAAAGAAACTGAATAATATAACAAAGGAGGAAAGAAAATCCAACAAGGTCAAATTAGACAATAACTCCTCTGATTATACAGTTCAACATAAGTTATCCGAAATGGGTGATGGCTGAAGCCGCAGCTTATATTGCCCACCCATATTCCATCCAAGAATTCAAAGGAAAAACAAAACAAGAGCGATTACAATTCAGAACAAAGCTAAGACAAAATGTGACAAAAAACTAAGCTACAACACAACACAGGCTGGATATGACAATCCTTATGTGATTTTACATGTCATCTTGTATATATGTTTGGAGTATTTCTTCCTTTAGTTTTTGTTTAAATTGTCCAAGCGTTGTACATGATTTTAATTCAGGTCCAAAATCGTTCCATAATCTGACTCCTTGCACTGAAACACAGTGTTGCTTGGTGGTAGTTGTCACTGAAGGTTTTTGAAATATACATGTTCCTCTGAAATGATATTGTTTCTCCCTTATTTGGAACAACTTTTGGATATTTGCGGGCAGTGATAGATTCTTCACTTTAAACATTATTATTGCAGTTTTAAAGTCAACCAGATCTTTCAACTTGAGAGCATTTAGTTTAAGAAAAAGTGGGTTTGTTGGTTCCCTGTAAGCTGCTTTGTTTATTATTCTAATAGCTCTCTTCTGAAGCATAAAGAGTGGATATATGTTTGTTTTATATGTATTTCCCCATACTTCATTACAATATGTCACGTATGGGAGTATTAATGAATGATACAAGGTATATAGTGTGGGTTGATTCAGCAAATATTTCACTCTGTGTAATATTGCAATTGATTTGGATATTTTACCTTTAATATAATTAATATGTGACTTCCAACACAGTTCATTATCTATTATTACTCCAAGAAATTTAGTTTCAGATACCCTTTCAATCTCTACACCATTTACACTGAGTTTGGATACTGAGTTGTTGTGATGGTTGTTAAAGACTATAAATTTTGTCTTACTCAAATTGAGCGTTAATTTGTTTGAATCAAACCACAGTTTAAGCTTTCCTAATTCCTTTCTGAGTGTATCCAGAAGTTGTTCCAAATTGTTTCCACTGCATAATAGATTAGTGTCATTGGCAAACAATATTAAGTCCATTTTTTCTGAAACTTTACATATATCATTTATATACATATTGAATAATAATGGCCCCAAAACTGAACCCTGTGAGACTCCACAAGTAACCTTCAGTAACTGTGAGTTTTTGTTACCAACACATACATACTGATATCTATTCTTTAAGTAACTACTTAACCGGGACAGTGCTACCCTTCTAATACCACAATTTTGTAGTTTCTTTAATAATAAATTATGATCCACTGTATCAAATGCTTTTTTAAGATCCAGGAATACTCCAACTGAATACTCTTTATTTTCAATGGCTGTTGATATTTTTTCTATAAATTCCATTAGAGCAAATGCAGTTGTCCTCTTGTGTCTGAACCCATATTGCTGCTCACACAATAGATTATTCTTCAGTATGAAGTTGTCAGTTCTCTCATAGAATATTTTTTCAAGTCCATCCATCCATCCATCCATCTTCTACCGCTTTTCCGGAGGTCCGGGTCGCGGAGGCAGCAGTTCAAGCAGAGAAGCCCAGACTTCCCTCTCCCCAGCCACCTGCTCCAGCTCTTCAGAGGGGATACCAAGGCGTTCCCAGACCAGCTGGGAGACATAGTCTGTCCACCGAGTCCTAGGTCTGCCCCGGGGTCTCCTCCCAGTGGGACGTGCCTGAAACACCTCAAGTGGGAGGCGTCCAGGAGGCATCCTAATCAGATGCCCATACCACTTAAACTGACTCCTTTCAATGTGGAGGAGCAGCGGTTCTACTCTGAGCCTCTCCCGGATGACTGAGCTCCTCACCCTATCTCTGAGGGTGAGTCCAGCAATCCCACGGAGAAAGCTCATTTCAGCCGCTTGTATCCGCGATCTTGTTCTTTCGGTCATTACCCAAAGCTCGTGACCATAGGTGATAGTAGGAACGTAGATTGACTGGTAAATCGACAGCTTTGCCTTAGAACTAAGCTCCCTCTTCACCACAACAGACCGGTACAACGTCCGCATCACTGCAGATGCTGCTCCAATCCGTCTGTCGATCTCTCGCTCCATTTTCCCCTCACTCGTGAACAAGACCCCAAGATACTTAAACTCCTCCACTTGGGGCAGGAGCCTGTCCCCAACCCGGAGAGGACAATCCACCTTTTTCTGGCTGAGGACCATGGACTCGGACTTGGAGGTGCTGATTCTCATCCCAGCCGCTTCACACTCAGCGGCAGACCGTCCCAGCAAGAGCTGTAGGTCATTGCTGGATGAAGCCAACAGGACATCATCTGCACACAACAGAGATGAGATCCTGTGGTCACCAAGCATGACACCCTCCATTCCCTGGCTGCGCCTAGAAATCCTGTCCATAAAAATTATGAACAGGATCGGTGACAAAGGGCAGCCCTGGCGGAGTCCAACTCTCACTGGGAATGACTCCGACCGAGTGTTGGCAATACGAACCAAACTCTCACAACGGTCATACAGAGACCGAATAGCTCGTAACAACAAGCCCGATACCCCATACTCCTGAAGCACCCCCCACAAAAATCCACGAGGGACGCGGTCAAATGCCTTCTCCAAGTCCACAAAACACATGTAAACTGGTTGGGCAAACTCCCACGAACCCTCAAGAATTCTCGAGAGGGTAAAGAGCTGGTCCGATGTGCCACAGCCAGGACGAAAACCACATTGCTCCTCCTGAATCCGAGGTTCGACCAACGGCTGGGCTCTCCTCTCCAGTACCTTGGCATAGACCTTCCCAGGGAGGCTGAGGAGTGTGATCCCTCTAAAGTTGGAGCACACCCTCCGGTCCCCTTTTTTGAAGAGAGGAACCACCACCCCGGTTTGCCATGCCAAAGGCACTGCCCCTGACCTCCACGCAATGTTGCAGAGGCATGTCAACCATGACAACCCAACAACATCCAGGGCCTTGAGGTACTCAGGGCGAATCTCGTCCACCCCCGGGGCCCGGCCACCAAGGAGATTTTTAACCACCTTGGCGACCTCAGCCCCTGTGATAGGCGAGTCATCCCCCTTGTCCCCAAACCCTGCTTCCTCTGTGGAAGGCGTATCAGTGGGATTGAGGAGATCCTCGAAGTATTCCTTCCACCGCCCGACGATATCCCCAGATGAACTAACTAACTACTAACTAACCTGCACTTATATAGCGCTTTTCTAGTCACAAAGACCACTCAAAGCGCTTTCACTAATACTAACCCTCTATTCTAAGGGCCTATAGGAGACAGATATCTAGGGACAATTTAGAACAGCCAATTAACCTAACATGAAGTCAACAGTGTCCCATCCGCACCATACACAGTGTGGACGGGGAGCTGCTTTCCCCTCCTGAGCCGCCGAACAGTTTGACAGAATCTTTTTGAAGCCGACCGAAAGTCTTGTTCCATGGCCTCACCGAACTCCTCCCATACCCGGGTTTTTACTTCAGCAACCACCCGAGCTGCACTCCGCTTGGCCTGCCGGTACACCTCAGCTGCTTCGGGAGTCCCACAAGCCAACCAAGCTTGATAGGACTCCTTCTTCAGCTTAATGGCCCCCCTCACCACTGGTGTCCACCACTTGGTTCGGGGGTTGCCACCACGAGATGCACCGACCACCTTGCGGCCGCAGCTCTGGGCCGCCGCTTCAACAACAGAGGTGGAGAACATGGCCCATTCAGACTCCATGTCTGCAGACTCCCTCGGAATGTGGTTGAAGTTCTTCCGGAGGTGGGAGTTGAAGACCTCCCGGACAGGGGCCTCAGCCAGACGCTCCCAGCACACCCTCACTATACGTTTGGGTCTACCAGGTCTGAATGGCTTCCTCCCC
Source organism: Pholidichthys leucotaenia (assembly GCA_020510985.1). Classification (NCBI taxonomy): domain Eukaryota; kingdom Metazoa; phylum Chordata; class Actinopteri; order Cichliformes; family Pholidichthyidae; genus Pholidichthys; species Pholidichthys leucotaenia. Next base: position 8,691,546 of record CM035841.1, on the reverse strand, counting down.
TGCCATCGGATCCAACTCACCACCAGGTGGTGATCAGTTGACAGCTCTGCACCTCTCTTTACTCGGGTGTCCAAGACATACGGTCGCAGGTCTGATGATACGATTACAAAATCGATCATCGACCTGCGACCTAGGGTGTCCTGGTGCCAGGTGCACATATGGACACCCTTACGCTTGAACATGGTGTTCGTTATGGACAGACTGTGGTTAGCTCAGAAGTCCAATAACTGAACACCACTCGGGTTCAGATCGGGCAGGCCGTTCCTCCCAATCACCCCCCTCCAGGTTTCATTGTCGTTGCCCACGTGCACATTGAAGTCCCCCAGTAGGACAATGGAGTCTCCAGGAGGAGCACCCTCCAGCACCCCAGTCACAGACTCCAAAAAGGGTGGGTACTCTGAAACATCATTTGGTGCATAAGCACAAATGATGGTCAGGACCCGTTTCCCAACCCGAAGGCGCAGGGAAGCAACCCTTTCGTCCACCGGGGAAAACTCCAATATAGAGGCAGCAAGGTGGGGCGATACAAGAATACCCACCCCTGCTCGTCGCCTCTCGCCTGGGGCAACTCCAGAAAAGGCCAAGCTCCAGCCCCTCTCCAGGAGACTTGTTCCGGAACCGGAGCTGTGTGTTGAGGTGAGGCCGACTATATCTAGCCGGTATCACTCAACCTCGTACACCAGCTCAGGCTCCTTCCCCGCCAGAGAGGTGACATTCCACGTACCAAAAGCCAGTTTAGAAAGCTTGGGATCAGTCCGCCAAGGTCTCCGCCTTTGACCGCCACCTAATCCACATAGCACCGGACCCCCATGATCCCTCCTGCAGGTGGTGAACCCACTGGAGGGCGGACCCATGTAACTCCTTCGGGCTGAGCCCGGCCGGGTCCCATGGGTGGAAACCCGGCCACCAGACACTAGCCTTCGAGCCCCTCCCCCAGGCCTGGCTCCAGGGTGGGGCCCCGGTAACCCCATACCGGGCGGGGTACACTGAATCCTTGATATACAATTTATCATGAGAGTCTGTTGGATCGTTCTTAGTCTGGCCCTTCACCCAGGACCAGTTTGTCTTGGGAGACCCTATCAGAGGCAAATTGCCCCTGGACAACATAGCTCCTGGGATCACTGGGGCACGCAAACCCCCCCACCACGATAAGGTGACGATCCATGAGGAGGATATTCTCTCTCTCACTTCAACTGCTGCTGCAGACACGCTCTTTGTGTCTCTTCTCTGAGAGCCGCTGAGCTCGCTCCCGGCGCGCATGCACGGCGCCGGGACCGGAGCTTGTGACGGCGGTGTGATTTAATAAACTCTACTTAAAAGCTTCAACAACTCCGCTTTATTTCATGCCGCCGCATATTTTTTCAAGTATCTTGGAAAATTGCAGCAATAGTGAAATTGGTCTATAGTTTGAGAATTCCCCTCTGTCACCCGTCTTGTATATCGGAATTACTTTAGCTATTTTCATTGCATTGGGAAATATACCTGATTGGAGAGACAGGTTACAGATATACGTCAGTGGTTTCACTAAGCATTCAATAATAGTTTTGACTAAGAGCATGTCAATACCATCACAGTCTGTAGATGTTTTACTTTTAAACGATTTAACAATTTCATTGACCTCTCTCTCGTCTGTGTTCTTTATGAAAATGGAGTCTTTTATAGCAGTATTATTGCATATTGTATCACCTCTAGGCACCATAGTGGGTATTTCTCGAGCCAAATTAGGACCAATGTTAACAAAATAGTTATTAAATTCCTCTGCAGGTGAAGCTACATTCACACTCTGAGTCGTTTTATTATTTTTTGAAAAATTGGCTGGGTTGTTTATATTTCTGCTTTTATTTCCAAGAATACTGTTGAGTATTGTCCATGTATTTTAAATATTGTCTTTGTTTTTCACCAGTTCTTTACTGTAATAGTCTCTCTTACTACATCTTATTATATATGTTAACTTATTTTTGTATGTTTTATACCGCTGCTCTGCTTCTTTTGTCATTTTCTTTAGGAAAGCTTTATATAATATTTTTTTCTTTTTACACACCTTTTGTAATCCTTTGGTTAACCATGGCTTATTGGCAAATTTATGTTTAAGCTTTTTTTTTTTACTAATGGACAGTTTTCTACTAACTAACTAACCTGCACTTATATAGCGCTTTTCTAGTCACAAAGACCACTCAAAGCGCTTTCATTAATACTAACCCTCTATTCTAAGGGCCTATAGGAAACAGATATCTAGGGACAATTTAGAACAGCCAATTAACCTAACATGCATGTCTTTGGCATGTGGAAGGAAACCGGAGAAATCCCGGAGTAAACCCACGCAACACGGGGAGAACATGCAAACTCCACACAGATCACTGTTGGTCGGGGGCTGGGATCGAACCCACGATCCCACGATCCCCACAATCCCCTGGCCAAGGGTAAACTGTGCTGCCGCAGTGCTAACCACTGCGCCACCGTGCACAAAGAGTGGTTACAATGTTTATAAATGTGTCATAGGCTTCATTTACATCTGATACATAGACTTCTGTCCAGTCTTGCTTCAGCAAGTCCTCTTTAAAAGAACTGATTGCATTTGGTGATTTGTATCTGAATGATTTTAAAGTTTTTTTCTGTATTGGCCCCCGTGTGGCCATGGATAAGTGCAAAGGTTGGCAAGTGGTCACTTATATCATTTATCAATAATCCACTTTCTATTTTCTTATCAATAACATTAACAAACAGGTTGTCAATAAGTGTAGCAGTGTGAACTGTGATTCTACTGGGATGTGTTATTGTGGGATATAGACTCATGCTGTACATAGAATTCATGAACTCTGTAATTACATTTTGTTGATGTGGATTTAGTAAATCAATATTGAAATCTCCACAAATTGCTACCATTTTCTTACTAGTAATATTATTGTACAGCTCGACTAATTTATCTCTGAATGTCTCAATGCAAGTTCCCGGCGTTCTATATATACAACTTATAATTAGATTTTTTGTTTTATCTTGGTCAATCTCAACAGTAACACATTCCAAGATCCCTGGTAGAGCAAAGGACATTCCATTTACAAGCTTACACCTATACAGGTCATCAATATACAGTGCAACACCACCACCCTTTTTTTGAGATCTGTTAATATGAAACATCTGATATCCCTCTATTGCCATCAGGGGAGCCTGCTCTTCATTAAGCCAGGTTTCAGAGACTGCAATAGCTGTAAATTTTCTGTCTAGCTATTTTAAATAGTCCTGAATCTGTGGAAAGTTTTTGTTAAGACTTCTGCTGTTGAAGTGTATTATTGATAGTTTACCATCTAGTTGCACTTGACTTTTGAATTGCTTTTCAGTGTAATATTCACAATGGTTATGAATATTATTGAAAAAGTGGTTATCAGGATCAATATCATTCTCCATCTCTTGTAGTTTATGTTCAGCATAATGGCATATTTTCAGAGTTTGAGTATCCTTACTCTGTGTCAAATGACTTCCTCCAACTGGGGATAATTGATGTCTTCTCAAGTCAGTCATAAGTTTTTGTTTGTTTTGCTTATTTTTTTTAAAGTACTTTGACATGGTATATCAAAAGAACTATTCTTACCGTGTGTGTGAATATGGATTATCATTGTCTCTTAATTTTCTTAATCAGTGTTCATCTGTATTTATCTAAGTCAGTAGCATCTCTGATCATTATACTCTTTGCTTGCTCAGGTGTTCCATTTAGTTTGATCCAAACTCTACAATTTCTTGTCCATGTTGCCTGTATTTTATTTTGTCTTTTCAGCATCCGTGCTTGCCGTGCTATTTCAGCGTTTGTTTTTGTCAGGTGTTCATTTAGGTAAACTTCTGTTCCCCGTAGCTTTCTGGCCTGCCTCAGTATGTCATTCTTTACCCTTCTGTTCACGAAGCGCATCACAATTGATTTCTTTGTTTTATTATCTTTCCTCGGTAAAGCATAACAGGCTGAAATTGCATTTGCTTCTACCTTTATATCTTTACTGCCAAGGAACTGAAGCACCTGGTTTTCTAGGGAGACTGATTCACTCAGGGGAGCCTCTTCACCTCTCAGTCCTGTTGTTGCATGAGCGTATGACTGATATTTAATGTCTAGTCCACTTATAACTAGGTCATCCATATGAGAACTTTGTTCAAGATCCTCGACGCGTCGCTCCAAGTCCGTAATTTTTTTGTCTTTTTCCTGAATTGTTAATTTTAAGTCTCGTACATCTTCCATTAGGCCTATTATTTTGGCCTGCTGGCTAACCATTTTGGTCACTTCTTCTGACAAGAAGTTCAGAGATTTTTTGATCTCTTCCATTTCCTCCTTCTTTGGTGGCATTTTACTGACCTGTGGATAGTAAAAACAATCTCTGCTGGTGTCGCTGGTATCCGATCCGACCAACCTCGAATCCAGCTGGGCCTCAGCTAGCCCCCTCTGCTGCTGATCCCGCTGCTCACCGCTGCCGCAACCGGCGTCGACATCGTGACATCGTGGAGTTTGTTTAGCGCTACTGTTTAGTTGCTCTGTGGACAGATGTATACAGCGGCCAAAAACCCAGGGTTAAATTCCCTTGGTAAATAATAGGGACAGCATTTCAGCAGCAAAAACTCCACGTCGGGCGAGCAGTGCTTGTAAACAGTCTGCACATCTCCACACCACGAGTGCTTTATAAATACGCACACACACCCACCCCCCTTGTCTTACCAGAGTCTCCTGTTCTGTCTGCCCGGTGTGTTGAGTGGGTCTGGAGCTGAATAATGTTCTCCGGGACTCTGTCTGAAAGCCAAGTTTCACAGAAAATTAGGGCACAACACTCTCTTGTCTCCTGCTGGTCTTCAATCCTTGCTCTTAGTTTGTCCTAGTCGTCCCCTCAGAGCTCACACTCTCAATTTATTTCTGTTTTTTATGTTTGTTTGCATTATTTTTTTTTCAGTTTCTTTTTTATTTCTTTGGTTTAGTGACTACAGCCTTCCTCTTTCTCCAGGCACTCCCATCAGCTGCTCACTTTCTGCCCTTCTGCCATCTCAGCTGTGGGCAGCTGTGTAATTAAGTCACCATCCCGCTTAGCCAGTTACACCTGCAGCTCATTTATTTTTCTATCATTTAAGGACTGTCAGCTCACTGTTTCTCTGCAGCAATATTGTGTGAACAACCTGTTAAATTACTCTCTCCTCTCCTTATCTCCTCCAGAGCAATCCCTGGTCTGGAGAACCATTCTCTGTGAGTTATGTTGCTTGTGTTTTTGTGCTTTTGCACAATTCTGGAATTTTTGTTATTAAAAGTCACTACTGCAATTCAGCGCCTGGGTTTGTTTTTCTGCCCCAGAGGGACAGCTCCAGGAGACATCTACCTGGAGCCAGCTTAACTGCTTTTAATCTATGGATGATTTCTGACATCCTGACCAGAGCAGGTTGGTATGACAAGAGCAATAAAACCTGGGTCATTACCTACGTTACAGTCTTGCTCAGCCTAATCTCACAGTAAAAAACAGACATTCCTACAGGCTCTGAGACAATGGAAAATCACAGAGATTCACAGTGAATCAGACATTGGCTCATTGTACGCACCAAATACAAGTATAATGTAAAATAGAATAATACAGCATTAAAATCATATAGAATAATACAATGAAACATGAAAATATCCTATCATTCATGCACCTGTTAAGTGGAGCTCATCATCTCTCTGGCTCGCTGTCCTCACACAAACAAGGAAAGATTGGCAGCGGGGTCTCTGACCGTGGAGGAGGAGTGGGCGGCAGACTTCATCCAAAGCTTTGCGGATGAAGCTCTCGCCGCCCGTGGACCCAAGAAATCCTGTGAAAGTTTGAATTGAGTGGTGGGAATTCCGGAGGCACACCCCTGCCCGTGGAGTAATCCGCAATACACAAATCTGCTGTCCATGGTCCATGTGCTCCGGTGAGTGTTTCCAGGACTGTCGGTGGAGGCGTTTCCAGCAGAGCCGAGGTGGAGACACTCTCCATGGCAGAAGTCTATTCTCTCTACTGGTTTTCCAACACCAGCTCCACCACCACAACGTCATCCTTCTTTGGACTGCCGGAGGAAAGCCTCCTGCCTCTCCGACAGTCATCTCTGCGGCACCGAAACCGATGCCTCCTTCAACAGTACAGACTCTTGCTCTTATTTTCCCTGGCTGGATCCTCAGCTTCTTCCCGCTCTGTAGCTGCTTTTTCCTTCTCAACCTTAGTGTCCTCTCCCACTGCTGAGAGGTCCTTCATTGGTTCCCCGGCTCCACCCACCTCCATGACTACTGGGTCAGCGGAACCCCAGCTGCCATGCTGGATGAGTCACCAACATGGGTCATTCCATCTGTGGACACCAGGACTGCAACCACCATCATGCCTGCTGTGGAGGCCGTCGCAGCAGAGTTAACAACTGAGCTGGACTCCAAAAGACCAGGCCCGAGACGTCGTCATCGTCTAGATTGATGGAGTCCTTGACAGCGGTGGAGCTCGAGCTCAGGCAAGTGCTCTCTCTTGTTTTTCTTTTATCTGTTCTGAAAAGATCTTGTTTGGGTCTTGGTGAGGAGAGTCGGGTGCAGCAATCAGCTGCACTTGAGTTCACCTCGCCGGGTTCTGACCCTATACCACTGCTTGTTTGTTCTGAGTCTTCTTCCAGGGTCACCGGGGAAGATCCACCTTCGCTGGATGTCTCCGTGGGTCCAGGCTCACCACCTGAGGTTGCCGTGGGTCCAGCTACCCCTTCTGAGGTTTTCGCAGGTGCTCCCTCCCAGCCCGGGACCTCCGTGGGTGCAGTTTCCCCTCTGCCGGAGGCCGCTGTGTGGGTCAATCTGAGTCTCCGTGTGTGCTGCGTCCCGATCGGGGACCCTTGTGGGGGCTGTGCCCCAGCTTTAATCCTACGTGGGTGTTGCGCTCCAGCTTGGGCCTGCCATGGGCACTACGCCCCAGCCCGGGGTCCACCAAGGGTGCAGCATTGGCCCAGCCTAGGCCCACCGAGGGTGCAGCAGAGCTTCAGCCTGGAGCCACCAAGGGTTCTACTTTCTCTCACCCTAGAACCACGGAGAACTTCAAGGCCTCGTCTCCTCTGCCAGACGCCATCGTGAGTCCTCCCTCACCACCTGACACCATTGTGGTTTCCCCCCATTAGCTCTACATCCCCTCACTGGACCTCCCCGTGGGGGAGCATCCTCCTGGGTCACCCCTCCAGTCTTGGTGGCTAAAGATCTCAGGCTGGCCACCCAACAGACTGAGCCACTTGGTTGGGTGGCCCATATTCTCCGGCAGGCCACCCGACTCATTCCACCTTGCCATCTGTCTGGCCTGGGACTTCAGCCGGCCTCCCGAACAGTGTAGTTCTTTGGCCTAGGGGATGTGGGTCCTGAGTGGGTTCCACACTTTAGTTCCCTCCTAACCTGTTTTCCCCCACCTGGGGTAGTTTTTTTTTTGTTCCCTTTCTCCGGGGCGGGGGGGGTGGTGGTGTCTGTCATGGTCTGAGCTCAATTTCTCCTCAGAGCTCAGACTCAATTTATTTCTGAGTTTTGTATGTTTGTCAGTATTATTTTTTCAGTTTCTGTGTATTTCTTTTGTGACTACATCTCAGCTGTGGGCAGCTGTATAATTAAGTCACCATCCCACTCAGCCGGTCACACCTGCAGCTCATTTATTTGTCTATTATTGAAGGACTGTCAGCTCACTGTTTCTCTGCGGCAATATATTGTGAACAGCTTGGTAGATTACTCTCTCATCCCCTCATCTCCTCCAGAGCAATCCCAGCTCTGGATCCATTCTCCATAAGTTATGTTGCTTGTGTTTTTGCACTATTCTGGAATTTTTGTTATTAAATGTCACTGCTGCAACTTAGCGCCTGGGTCTGTTTTTCTGCCCCATAGTGGCATATATGACCATCTCATTCTTGACTATTTTTTCAAAGACCTTCGTAACAGGTGAAGTTAAGGCTACAGACTGAAAGTTATTAATATATTTTGGGGTTCTAATTTGGGCACAGGTACAACTAGAAAAACACTCAGAGAGTGCATACCTCCACCAAGGCTCCTTCAGTCTCTCATGGATCACCTCCAAAATGTAATAGGTTTGTGTGTAGGCCTATAGCCGCTTGTGGTGAAAATTGCATCAAAGTCTGTCCATTAGTTTTGGAGTATTGTGGGTGACACACTGTGAGAAGAGCCTTGGTGGAGGTATGCATTCTCAGATCATCACCAAAATCTAATCATATGTTCCCCTTGCCATTACACACCTTTCCTGAAAATTTCGTCAAAATCCGTTTATAACTTTTTGAGTTATGCTGGTAACAGACAGACAGACAAATGCCAGTAAAAAACATTACCTCCTTGGCGGAGGTAATAACAGAGTCTTTCCAAAGATGGGGAACTCTATGAAGCTGAAGAGATTTTGTGAAAATATAATAAAAAATTTCAGCCAAAGACTCAGTTCTTAAGAAGTCGGCCACTAATATTGTCTGGGCCAGGACTTTTCCTTTCTTTCACTTGCCTGAAGAGTTTACCAACAGAGAAATTATCCATGTTTATTTCACTCTGTTGTGGAGGAGCATTTCTGTACATGGACTGTGTTATTTATATATATTTCAAGTAGTAATATGGTCATGAGTCTTAGCCCAGAGCTCACACTCGCTATGTAATTTTGAGTATTTTCTGTCTGCTATTTTTTGTCAGTTATTTTGGGTTTGTGACACGAGCCCCATTCCTCCTCTCCCAGACACACCCACCATTCACTCACGGTCTGTTCCAGTTCCCAGCTGTGAGGGACTGTCTAGTTAGGTCACCCTTCTCGCTCAGTCAGCTCACACCTGTTGCTCATCTGCCTGCCAATCTGCTGTTGACTATGTAAGGGCTGCTGCCTTGTCTCTCAGTGTGGCAGCATTGTCTGTTCTACTTGGACTGCATTACATGGATGGCATTGCTTGATATACTGGACTGCTTTCTCAGTAATTTTTTTCCTCTTTATCTCCTCCAGAGCAGCTCCTGCTCGTGAGTGCCAATGCTGTATACTGCCCTCATTTGTATTTTTATGTTTGACAACTGTTTGGAATTTTTTGTTCACTTTTGTTCAGCACGTGAATCTGTTTCTCTCTGCCCCGAGGGGTGTTCGTAACAAATGTGGCAGCTGGGGTTCCCGTGGAATAGCAAGGGGTGACGGGCCACCTTTCCTGTGGTTGTGTCACCCAGGGTATAAAGGGCACGGCAGGAGGCTGCCATGTCTCTTTTCACCGTTGACCCTCTGGCCAGTAGGAGCACCGTAAGTGCATTGCATATATTTGCATTGTTAATAAAGCCACGTTCATTGTACCTCCGGCCTGGCCATTATTTGGAGAGTTATGGACACAATGAGGAGAACACGGTTATGGAGCGAGCTGTTACCAACTTTTGGCTATTTTTGGAGGCCTTAGGCCTAGGTGGTTCATGGCTTTTACCAACTACCTTGTGACCCTTAACCTTGGCGAGCTCGAGAAGCTGTGTGCGAGGGCAATTTTAGTCCATATCTTTGGCATGGGGGGCCAGAGAATCCTCGATACTTTGGGTGGAGCCTATAGCTTTGATGAAATGGAGGAGCTAATGGTGTGCTATTTTCACACCCCTGAGAACGTCATAGTCCGACGCATCCAGTTTTGGCAGCACCACCAATGGACGGGAGAGTCAGTGAAACTTTATGTTGCAGACCTAAGTCAGCTGGTGGGGGAGTGTCAATTTGGAGCCCTACAGGATTAAATGATCCGGGATAAGCTAGCGGAGCACGCACATGTTCTGCAGCTTGGTCGAGGCTCCTGAATTATCTGGCCAAACTGATGCTAGCCACAGCTATCGAGGTAGCACAGCAGTTTGAGGCAGCAGAAACAATAGCGAGGGACCTCAGAGGGAGGTCCACTCCGACTCAAGATGAGCCTCGTTTAAAGGCGCTGACGATGGACCCCAAAAATCAAGACAGCGGAGATGAGTGTCCGGCAAAGGGCAAGCTCTGTGGCAAATATGGCCTGCTGCACCATTTTGCCAGAAACTGCAAGAATTTTGATTCAAGATTCAACATTCAAGATTTCTGTATTGTCATTTAGTATGTGCATGCACATAAAAAACAAAATTATGATACCCCAGCAAAACACAGTACCACAAGATACATAGATAATAAGTTTAGAAATAACAGCATAAAAAATAAAATACTGTGGTGACATTAGTTGTTGGTCTCACACACAAATTTGATGTTTTAATGTGAAGGCGGAGTTTTTCCGTTTTGGACGGAGATAAAAGGAGGAAGTGCAGAAATGTAAATAAAGTTTTTTCAGACAGACTTACGTGTGTCCTGTCCGTTTTCTGCGGATTCTACAATACAACAATAACATATCAGTTAAACACTATGGTCAGACCAGCCTAACAGAACACATACAAGTTTAGCAGAGGTGAGGGGTAGGAGAAGCAGTTGGCAGGGGAATATGGCACAGTCAATTTATAATCCCGACTGCAGGTGGAAAAAAAAAAAATTCAACATTCTGGCTGTCCTGGCCTGAAGGCACCTGTTCCTCTTCCCTGAGGGCAGAAGAGAACACAAACTGTGGAAAGGATGGTAGCAGTCTTTAATGATGTTAACAGCCCTGTTAGCACAGTGTTTGTTGTAAATCTCTTCCAAGGAGAGGAGGGGAACACTGATGATCTTACTGGCTGTTTTTACAACCCCATTCAACTGGTGCTTCTCTAAAGCTGTGCAATTCCCAAACCAGGTAGTCAGGCCATATGAAAGGACAGATTCCAGGGTGCCTCTGTAAAAAAGTGGAACGACCTGCCTTTTTCAGCTGCCAGAGAGGGTAGAGTCGCTGATGAGCCTTTTTAATAATGGCTGTGGTGTTGGTGGTAACGGTCATGTCGTCTGCCAGGTAAGTCCCCAGAAACTTAACATTGTTCACCTTCTCCACAGAAGTGCCCCCAATAGACAGCGGTGTGTGATGGTACTTGCTCACCTTCCTGCAGTCGATCACCATCTCCTTAGTCTTCTCCACATTAAGGTGAAGATTATGTAATCTGCACCATGTTGTTAGCTGGTCCAACTCCCTTCTGTATGCAGACTCATTGTTTTCATTAATCAGTCCAACTACCGTCATATCATCAGCAAACTTAATGATGTGATTGGTGCTGTATGTGGCATTACAGTCGTGAATGAGCAGGCTAAACAGCAGGGGGCTCAAGACACAGCCTTGAGGAGATCCTGTGCTCACAGTTCTGATGTTTGAGATAGAACTATCCACTTTGACTCACTGCTGCTTCTGCATCAGGAAGTTGAGAATCCAGCCACACGTGCTAAGATCCACCCCCAGCAACCGTAGTTTTTCCACCAACTGCCCTGGAATGATGGTATTAAATGCAGAGGAGAAGTCAGTGAAGAGGAGCCGAACATAGGTGTTCCTTTCCTCCAGGTGTGATAGGGTGAGGTGAAGTACAGAGGAGATGGTGTCTTCAGTTGAGCGATTAGCTCTATATGCAAACTGCAGAGGGTCCAACTCTGGAGGGAGCTGGGCCTTAATGTGCTGCAACACAAGCCATTCAAAACATTTCATCACTATGGGTGTTAATGCACAGGGCAAAAATCATTAAGGCAGTAAGAGTTTTGTTTCTTTGGCACGGAGATTATGATGGCACTCTTTGGGCAGGTGGGCACAGCACCCTGAGAGAGGGAGGTGCTAAAGATGTCTGCAAAGATATCTTTCGGCTGTTCAGCACACTCCCTCAACACACGCCCAGGAATGTTGCCAGGTCCTGCTACTTTGCGTGAATTAACCCTGGCAAAAACTTTTCTAACCTGGGCGGCTGTCACCTGGAATGCCTGCTCAGTGGATGATGATGATGATGATGATGATGATGATGATGATGATGATGATGATGATAGAGGTGTCTGTACCTCATCATTACTGCTGCCTTGTCCAACTTCAAAATGTGCATTAAAGTCATTGACCCTGTCTTGGAGTGTGACATCCTTGTGGCTGGCCTGTGGGGGAGGGGGATTATTTTCAGCAATTTTATTAAAGCCTTGCCACAACTGCTGTGAATCTTTGTTGTTCATAAAGTGGTTGTTTAGCTTCTGCCCATACAGTCTCTTGGCCTCCCGGATGCCCCGGGACAAATTTTCTCTTGCCAGCCTGTTTGCAGCAGTGTCTCCTGACTTAAAAGCTGAATTCCGCACCCTCAGCAGGGAGCCCACTTCTCCATTCAGCCAGGGCTTCTGATTTGCTCTTTTCTTGATGCTTTTGATAAGTTAGTCATCTATGCATTTATTTATGCAGCCCATGACAGACTCTGCATATTCCTGCAGATCAGTGACTCCGTCCTTTGTTGCAGCTTCCTTAAAGATCTCCCACTGTGTGTTCTCGAAGCAGTCTTGTAGTGTTGGAATAGCCTCCTGGGGGCACAATCTCACTTCTCTGAAAACAGGTTTAATTTGTTTCACAGTTGGCTTGTATACAGGCACAAGCCTAACAGCTAGGTGATCAGAGTTTCCAATGTGGGGGAGAGCGGCTGCTCTGGAGCAGTTCCTGATGTTTGTAATCACGTGATCCAGTGTATTGTTGTCCCTAGTAGCACAGTTCACATGCTGATGGATTTTAGGTAAAACAGACTTGAGGCTCGCCTGGTTAAAATCACCTTCAATGATGATAAAAGCATCTGGGTGAGCTGTCTGCAGCGAAGTGATGTTGTGATACAAGTCACTCATAGCCTCTCTCACATTAGCATTTGGAGCCACATAGACTGCTACAATCAAGACAGCCGCGAACTCCCGCGGCAGATAAAACGGTCTGCATTTCACAGTCATGTACTTGATGTTAGGTGTACAATCAACAGTGATCACTTTTGCATCCTGGCACCACAAGTTATTAATGCAAAGAGCCAGCCCCCCCTCCCACTTCGCTTATCCGACAAAGCTGTCCTGTCTGCTCTGTGGAGAGTTAACCCTTCCAGCTGAATCGCAGTGTCCAAAATGTTATGACTCATCCATGTCGCCGTAAAAACCAACACACAGCAGTTCCTCACGCTATGCTGGGAAGCTCTCCACCATCTGATGTAATCCATTTTACAATCCAGGGAGCGCACGTTGGCCAATATGATGGAAGGAACTGCCGGCCTGTATGGATTAACCGTTATCCTGGTGCGTAATCCTCCGCATTTACCCTGCTTCCTTGTTCTCTCACACTGTTTGCGTCTCCTTCTCACTGGGGTATGGAGCGAGTCCACCGAACCTGCGATTGTCCTGCGCAATAATCCCAACTCACTCAGCTTCCCCAAACAATGCTTCAAATTCTCACAACCAGAATGTTTGTATAATGCATTCAAAAGAGTCTGACAGTCATAGACATATTTACCCTTGTCGCTTGATGACATAGAACAAAGATAGGGGCTCAAACAAAGATACTGTGTTAACACTGGGAGAGGCCGCTGCAGACAGCCGCTGCACCGCCATCTTTATCTTTAGAGCGTGGGACCGAAGACAGGAAGCAGACCCCTCTACGAAGGCTTCTACCGTCATCCACACGGTCTCCCGGCTACGGATGGATGTATCTATTTCACTGTTTCACTGCATGGTGCTGAGGTGCCGTTATTAGTGGACACAGGATCGGTGGCTTCAGTGTTAAATTTGGCAATGGTAAAGGGCTTATTTCTCCACTACCATATAAGCAAACTGTCTGCACCCTAATGGCTATGGAATGAACAAGCTGTCCATTTTGGGGTCTGTGGAGTTAGCAGCGAGATACAAGTCAGCGACAATGGTGAGTGTTCATTTCGTAGTGACTGCTGCTGGATCCAACATCATTGGATGTGACATGTTTTATGGCTTGGGCGTCTCGATTGCCAACAGCACTGGAGAGGAGTGGTCGGGCTGTGGGTTGTGGCACCATCCTGCTCCGTCTGTGGAAGATGATGCAGTGTGGGATAGTGATTGGTCTGGTATTGTGGGAGGAGTGCAGGATCAGCACCACAGAGCTCCATCCCGGGATGGACCCGATGCCAGCATCCAAGTTGCCCTTGGTGTGGGAACTGGACCGTACGGCAGGAGCCCCGGAACGGTGGGTAGGACCGAGGTGCCAGCGCTGAAGAAAACCGGGGCAAGACCAGCTGGTGCAGCTTTAAAATGTGCCAAACAATGGCCTTCGAGGAGGGATTCTGGCCGGGCTGGTAAAACGGCCAGCTTTGAAAAGGAGGCCCACTCACAACATGGTGACCCGAGGAAGAACAACAGAGCTCCCCTTCGCATTGGTGACGAGGTCCGCCCAAGGGTTGAAGCTTGGCTGAGAAGGACCCACAAACTTCGCGAACAGCGTGGTGACCAGGGGTTGCTGCGAGTGATGGTTGCCTGGAGTGACAGCTATTTGGGCTTGTCTGATGAATCGTGGAGGAACCCCAACAAACTGCACCACGTGGTGGGGGAGAGGAGGCAGCACAGTCCATCTCCAGAGGCCAAGAGATGGAGGCACTTTGGATGGAAGCCACCAGATGGTAATCCAAGGGGGAAGGGGCCCTCCACGGGATCTGTGAAGTGACTAGGGTGTATTTAAAGAGGGTGTTCTGGTTTTATGTTCCCCATGTCATGCTGTATATAGTTTTCACATGGACCTATTGGGATTGTGCCTCGTGTGTGTATTTGGGTTGTAAAAAAAAATGAAAAAGAAAAGATATTTTGAAACTTTGTTTGAATTGAAAAGGCAAAGAAAAGACCAAAAAAACCCAAAACAAAACAAAACAAAAAACCCCCCAGTAAATTGTTGTTAATACTTTGTGATACCCGACACTGTAATTTCTGATGTTGTGATGTGCCCAAGTGTGGGGTGGGTGTGAAGGGGTGGGGGCGGCCAGTAGTAGTGTGTATACTGTTTGTTGTGGTTCAATATGTTTAATTTGTTTGATCTTGTATATATTTATCGTTCTTTGACGGGACTGTTTTGTTTTAGGAACACGGCCATTTCTGTTTTGGACTGATAAGTTTAAGGTGGCAGAATAACCGGACTGTGTAGGGGGTGCCAGCAGTCTACCTGGCCCCTATAGGATTGTTTTATGGTATGCATGGATAGGTTTGGATATTTGTGTTGTGTATTTTATACTTAGTGTGTGAGTCGGGTTATAAATTTGGTGGGGGGGGGCTTTATTGGTGTGTCTGCTGTTTTTCTGCGGGAAGGGGGGGGGGGTTATACATAGATTGTAAGTAGTAATATGGTGGCCGGGGGTACCAAGGGAATAGCAAGGGGTGACGGACCGCCTTTCTGGTGGTGGCGTCACCCAGGTGGCCATGTCTCTTTTCGCCGTTGACCCTCTGGCCAGTAGGAGCGCCGAAAGTGCATTGTATATGTTTGTATTGTTAATCAAGCCACAATCATTGAACCTCCAGCCAGGTCATTATTAGGAGAGTTATGGACACAACAGACTGATCTTCACGAAAATCATAAAGATTAAAATGATTATAAAATATGTTTAAATCATTTGCAAGTTCTGAGTTTGACTTGCCAGTAAAAGAAACTGGGCACCTTTTTGATTGCATGCCCATCATGGATTTTACGCCCTCCCAAGCAGGGCGTGAATTTCCATTAGTCACTAGGGATTGTTCTTTATTTTGATAGTTGATTTTAGCAAGTTTAACTTCCCTGTTCACCTGCTTTTGCAACTCCCTGCTATGAGTGTTATCACCCTGGTTCAAAGCAACGTTCCACTGCTTGATGATGATCTGCAGAGATTTACTTTAGAGTCTATGAAAACTCCAAGATATTTAAATTCAGTCCCAACCTGAAACAAAGACATCTGGCTCTAAATTGCTAAAGTTTCTGGACTTGGTGAAAAACTTGGACACAGTTTTTGAGATATTTAGCTGCAGACAGGGTTGATTTAATCATGTTGTTCTATGACTCAAGGTGTTTGTAAGTTCATCACCACCCTGTCTCAAACTGCTACCATTGTCATGCTCTGGCCCTCACGAGCCAGCATAAGATGCACACAAGTCACCAGTGAGTTTTTCAGTGAGTTTTATTACGGTGATAAGGTGATACACAAGCTGCGGAGATAATGACAGAGTCTTTGCAGAACAGGAAGCATAGGGCTATACAGCACACTACAGGTCCGAAGCAGGAGACAGTCACTCACAGTCAGGCTTGGTAACAATTAGCACACGGGCTGCTAAAGCAGGGACTTACAGAACAGTAAACACCCGGGGAAAATAAGGCTAACAAGGTCACTTACTGGCACCGGTGAAAGATGGTCAAGCCCTTAGGCAGCCAAGGTGTGAATATTGTCCAGGCATCCGTGACGATGGGTGAACAGAATAACGATCAGATTCGTGACCATTAGCGATCAGACACTGCTGCGTCTTAACGACGCCAACACACAGCTTAAATAGACCAGGCACTAATGACAATGATGACACACACAAGGTACTAATGACAATGATGACACACAGCTGGCCGACTGTTGACAGGCGGAAGCCCCACCGAGCACTTTCACAATAAGAGCCCGGAGAGGCCAGAATACCGCCCGCAGCTGTCAAGGCCGGCAGCAAGACATAACATTAACCCGAGCGCGATCAGAACCGGCGCTCGGGACACAACAGTACCCTCCCTCCACGGGCGGACTCCGAACGCCCCAAGAAACCAACCTGCCCCCCCCCCCCCCCAGGGTGGGAGGTTGGGGGACAGGTGCGGAGGGAGAGAAACCAACCCAAGAACAAAACAAAGACCAGACAATAAAACCATACAAGAAATACATGCAAATACATGACTCTGGGAAGAACAAGACAAAGACCAGACAAGAAAACCATACAAGAAGTACATGACCAACTGTGGAGAAACATGACTATAAAAAGAATACATGACTGCAACTATGGACACAAAAGAAATATGTGCTAAACACGACGACTATGAAAAAACAAACACAAGACCAAAAATACAATTAAACCCCTGGAAACTAAGAACAAAAACCTCCATACTATAACCCCTCAAGAAGGAGTGGAGAACAAAACAACAAGGACAAAAATGACCCAACTTGGCTAAGACAAGACTGTGACTCACAAGGAAAAAGAAACAAGAGCACAAGACTCTGGGGAAAAAAAACAAAGAAAAGAAAGTACATGACTGAACTAGGCTATGACAAGACTGTGGCTCTCCAGAAAAAAAAACATGAGACAATCCAAAATTGCTCTAACTTGACTATGACTAAGATTTACAAGGAAACAAGAGGTAAACAAAAATTGCTCAGACTTAACTGTGACTAAGACTGTGACTTACAAAGACACATGAGGCAAATAAAAAAAATTGCTCGAACTTGACCAAGACTATGACTAACAAGGAAACACGAGGCGATAAAAAAAAATTGCTCAACTTGACTAAGACTATGACTTTGGCTACAAGAAAACAAGAGGCAATCTAAAATTGCACAGACCTGACTAAGACTATGACTTTATAAACAACAAAAAATTGCTAGACGTACAAGAACATGATTTGGCACTATATGGGCCCACAGAAAATCCCACAGTACAAGAACAGTCAGGTGGCCTGCCCCAGTCCCATGCCCCCAGGAATACGTCTTCTGGTGGCCGAACCAGGTCACCCCGAAACACACACAGTTCATTGGGTGGCCAACCCAAGACGCCGAATGCTCCAAGCAGTTCCTCGGGTGGCCGACCCGCATACCACAACCAACAGGACCGTGGAGGGATTGCATGCAGCCGCTCACCTGAAAACAACAAAACAGGAGAGCGCCAATCTGCCAAACAAAACCCACTAATGGCCCCCAGCTGGTGGCTTCTGAGAGGGGGACAACCAAAAACCTGGACCCCCTCGAATCCTGATTGGGTCGCAGCCGCACCTGCGCTGGACCCCCGCTGGACCTCGTCGGACCCCGATTGGGTCAGGACGAACCCAGATTGGGTCACCGCTGCACCCACGTTGGACCCCGACTGGGTCACCTCGGCCCATGCGTCGGACCCCGACTGGGTCAGGACGGGTCCCGATTGGGTCACCGCTGCACCCACGTTGGACCCCGACTGGATCTCCTCGGACCACGCGTCGGACCCCGACCGGGTCACCTCGGCCCAAACGACGGACCCCGACCGGTTCAGGACTGCTCCGGCGACGACCTCCATCTCCGAACCTGGAACCCCCGGTCCCGTGACCTTGACTGGCTCCGGACCGGTAACGCTGTGCAGGTGCTCAGAACACAAGGAAGAACCGGGATCAGTTCCACCGGCAGCGCCAGAGCCCAGCGAGACGAGCTCGGGTGCAGCGGCCGGCTGCCCCTCACTCGCCTCCCCATGAGGCAGGCAAAAATGCTCTAATACACCATACAGGAAAACAAGAAAGAGCACTTGCCTGCACTCGGGCTCTGGAGCCGTCCAGGACTTTGCCGATCCAGGTTCAGGAAGAAACTCGTCGTCGGGCTCCCACTCGGCTGTGTCGGGTTCCACAGCCGGCCTGATGGTCTCTGCAGCTGGATCCTCACGCGCTGGCGTCCACGCCAATAACCCGTATGGCGTGGGGGCAGAGGACCCTGGACCTGCTGACTCGGGCTGCATCCCTGAGGAACCCTGGGGACGCTCTCTCGTCGGCTCTGGCTCCTCACTGCAGTCCGTTCTCCTCCTCTGTCCAAAACAAGGCTGCAGGACTGGAATATCTCCCAGAGCTGCAGGCCTCCCCCTCGTTTGCCGGCGTGGGACTGACGCCGAGGACCGCTGCGCAGGAGGAGACACAGAGGCAGCAGGTTTAATATAACAGGCTACAGCTGGGGAAAGAAACTCAGGGAGCTGCGAACCCTGAGCTTCACCCCCAGAAGTCAGACAAGACAGATCACTATTATTACTAGAAAAGTGAACTTGGACTTGCCTGTCTCCCGGGGGGAGGATGTTGTCAGCTGTAGCGGGCGTTGCTCCTTCCCTCGCTCGCTGGATGGAAAAGGATCCAAGAATGGAGCCTACCGGCACAGGACTCAGCTCACTCTCAGCAGCTGGCTGGTTGAGGGGGTCATCCCGGCGGCCCGGAACTGGATCCGGAGCTGGAGCTTGCCGAAGATGCGCCCGGCCGTGACGCCGACGCCTTCGCCGGCCCCCAGATGGTGCGAACTCCCGAAATGGATCGGAGGCAGGATCAGGATCCATAGGCGAAAAGCAGGAGTGCCTCTTCACCTGCTTCATGCCACGTTCCTCCTCCATCATCAGGAATAATTCACGTTGTGCGGCGATATCCTCCCTCCTCGCGTCGACTTCCGGGTGGTTGGCGTAGCGGGGAGAGAGATTACAAAGAACGTCTTTGGCGGCGTCCAGGTACCAATGTATGCCGTGGTCGTAGTCCAACATGGAAGCGGAAATGAGTAGCTCATCCACGGCTTCCAAAACACACGTCAGCACGTGACTCTTCGGTGACGGCATTCCTCACATACACAGGACCCAGACAGGGAAAAACAACGTCCAAAAATTCAAACTTACTGGTGAAAAGCGTCTCAAAATGGCGTCACCGTAAACGCTGTTTGGCGCAGCAGTGTACTGTCATGCTCTGGCCCTCACGAGCCAGCATAAGACGCACACAAGTCACCAGTGAGTTTTTCAGTGTGTTTTATTACGGTGATAAGGTGATACACAAGCTGCTGAGATAATGACAGAGTCTTTGCAGAACAGGAAGCATAGGGCTATACAGCACACTACAGGTCCGAAGCAGGAGACGGTCACTCACAGTCAGGCTTGGTAACAATTAGCACATGGGCTGCTAAAGCAGGGACTTACAGAACAGTAAACACCCGGGGAAAATAAGGCTAACAAGATCACTTACTGGCACCGGTGAAAGACGGTCAAGCCCTTAGGCAGCCGAGGTGTGAATATTGTCCAGGCATCCGTGACGATGGGTGAACAGAATAACGATCAGATTCGTGACCATTAGCGATCAGACACTGCTGCGTCTTAACGACGCCAGCACACAGCTTAAATAGACCAGGCACTAATGACAATGATGACACACACAAGGTACTAATGACAATGATGACACACAGCTGGCCGACCGTTGACAGGCGGAAGCCCCACCGAGCACTTTCACAATAAGAGCCCGGAGAGGCCAGAATACCGCCCGCAGCTGTCAAGGCCGGCAGCAAGACATAACATTAACCCGAGCGCGATCAGAACCGGCGCTCGGGACATAACAACCATGTGTGTAAATGACGGTGTCATCTGCAGACATTTTCAATTCAATTCATTCATTCATTCATTCATTCATTCATTCAACTTCTTCTGCTTAATCCTTTTCGGGTTGCGGGGGGGCCTGGAGCCTATCACAGCATCTTTGGGCGAGAGGCAGGGTCCACCATGGACAGATCACCAGTCCATCGCAGGGCCAACACAGAGAGACAGACAACCATTCACTCTCACAATCACACCTAAGGACAATGTATAATCCCCAGTTTGATGCCAGTTAACCTAACTTGCATGTTTTTGGCATGTGGAGGAAACCGGAGAAATCCCAGAGTAAACCCACGCAGACACGGGGAGAACATGCAAACTCCACACAGATCACTGTTGGTCGGGGGCTATTCAATTCAATTCAACTTTATTTATATAGCGCCATTTCACAACAACAGTCATCTCATAGCACTTTCAACTGTAGGGGGAATCCCCACAGTTGCAGAAAGACCCCAGCAATCAGGCGATCCCCTGTGAGCAAGCGCTTGGTGACGGTGGAGAGGAAAAACTCCCTTTTAACAGGAAGAAACCTCCAGCAGAACCAGGCTCAGGGAGGGGCAGTCATCTGCTACGACTGGCTGGGGGGTGAGGGGACAGAGAAGATGAAAAGAACAGACACGTAGAGAGCAAACAGCATGATGGGGACTCAATCTATGGGAGAGAACAAACAGATGTTAATGACCAGCAAAAAAAAGAAAAAAACATTTCATTGAGAGTGAAGAAAGGAGTGAGGCCCAGTCCATTATTGGAGGTCCCCCAGCTGACTAAACCTATTAGCAGCATAACTAAGGGAGGGTTCAGAAACACATGATCCCTCCCTAATTGTAGGCTATATCAAAAAGGTAGGTTTTAACCCTATTCTTAAAAACAGAGATCGAGTCTGACTCCCGAATCCAGATTGGCAGCTGGTTCTACAGGAGAGGAGCTTGATAACTGAAGGCTCTGCCTCCCATTGTACTTTTGGAGATTCTAGGTATTACAAGTAATCCTGCATTTTGGGAGCGTAGTGCTCTGTTAGGATAATAGGGTAGTATCATATCTTTTAAATAAAAAGGTGTGGTGCACATATGTGGGTTCCATATGCTTCACATGTGTATTACTGTATGCTTATTGTATGTTTCACGTCTCAGAGGAACAAAAGGTCTGAACCTCCTAGGGGTAACAGGAGGATGTGAAGTCTGGCCTTTTGTATGCAGAGAGATGGCCTTGAGGGATTTCCTGACCACCAGGACTTTAGGTGGAGACGAGAAGACCTGGAGGAGGATGCATTGTGATTTGGGATTAAGAGACAATGTGACTGTGTGCTTTGATGTCCCGGGGTATTAAAGGGACAGATGTGGGGGGATTCCTCTCTCTTTCTGTTTTTGGATGTTGGAGAATGTGATTGTGAATAAAGCTGGTCTTGAGAAATAAACTCAGCCTCGTCCTTCCACACATCTCCACAAAGGAGCCTGATTGTTTAGAGCTTTGTAAGTAAGAAGAAGGATTTTAAACTTAATTCTAAACTCTATGGGAAGCCAATGAAGGGAGGCCAGAACCAGAGAGATATGATCTCTCTTTCTAGTACCTGTTAAAACTCTTGCTGCAGCATTTTGGATCAGCTGAAGACTTTTTAAAGATGTTTTAGGACAACCTGATAATAAAGATAAGATAAGATAAGCCTTTATTAGTCCCACAATGGGGAAATTCCAGGATTGCAACAGCACAGGGATAGCAACACTCAGAGCAACAATCAGAAGACAAGAAAAAACAAGAGCAGCGAATATACATATGTACATAAAAATATATAAACACAGTGTGGAGCATTGTAGCTAGATGGAATAAATATATAAACACACACAGTGCGGAGCATTGTAGCTAGATGGAATGAAACAGCATTACCATCAACTTAGTTATCCTACATGGTGTGGCGGATGATGATAAGGGAACCCAGTGTGGAGGCACGGAATAAGTGCAGGCAGGACACGGCGAACTGAAGTTTAAAAGGGTGTTTTATTTCATCCTCCATCACGAGGGTCACTCCAGCGCTGTGGGAGCGCGCTGGAGCGAGCCCTGTGTCTCTAGTCAGCAAACAGGCAATGCGTGTGATCAGAAAGAGAGTAAGCCTCAGCAAGCGATATACAGTTGGCCTATATACCCCGCTACAGACAATACATGCACAGCAGTAAAGCATGGACATTTGCATTTGAGTCACACATATCAATAGCAGGATTACTGGCACCGGAACTAGACAAAGAGAGGCTGCCTATTGATATCAGTCCATACATCTCACTGTTCTGCTAATTGCTCCAGCTGAGTGCTCTGCTTGTCCGTAGGCTGTGGGGGTCACCCACACACTCCCCCCCAGAGGGCTCAGCAGGGGGCTGAGGCCTCGATCGTCCGGCTTTGGTAGCGAGCTGCGGGAACAGTTCTGTGCAGGTGGAGGTGGAGGGACGGGGGTTGGGGGTAGCAAGTGCCGGCCCGGGACGGCAAAGTTGTCTGGGCCGCGCAAAAATTGCATGTGGATCCACGATGTTGAGGGGCTGTCCTGTTGAGCGTGGCGGAGATCCACAGCGGCTGTGAGAAGAAAAATTTGTCTCTGACTCGTCTCGCGGCTCAGTTCTGCGAGGATGCGTAGCGGCCGTGAAGGAAAAACAGGAGCTGCAGCTGTGTGAGGGACTTGGCGTGTTGGCTTTAGGTGCGCATGCAGCCCTAAAGCCCTCGGGGACAGCTGACGGCTGAATTCCCATTGTGCGCCGTGGCTGAGACCCAGACAAAATCCTGTGTGTGGGCTGCGTGTGTGCTTCAGGTGTGTGAGCAGCCCTGAAGGTTCCGAGGATGGCGGTCGGCCATGTCTCTTGGGCGTGTGCAGTGGCGGAGGACGATGGCGGTCTGTGGCGCCGGTATTGTCCCGTGCGTGGTGCGCTGTCCTCGTAACCCCCCGGTGTGCGTGCGGGGGTTCGGTGCGGGGGTGGTCCGCTGTCGAGAGGTGAGTCAGAGTCAGGGAGCTTGCTGGAGATCAGCGTTGTCGGCGCCGATGGTCGTCCCTGTTTTGGCTGTTGCTGTCGTTCGCTCGTGCTGGGTCATGGTGCGTTCTGGTCCACGCGCTGCGTTCTCCGTCGGCCCTGGAGGTTGCCGTCGTGGAGAGAGGACGAGGTGCGTGCGCGCTCGTGTGGATGCGGAGGAGCGGTGAGAGGGAGTAGACGTTCTGTGTCCCTCGGCCGGTCCCAAAGTGGATGTCCCGATCTCAGGCGAGGGTCGCACCATGACGCTTTCTGCAGCTTTCCCGGTCGTGGATGATCTCCGGAGAGTTCGCCTGGTGTTGGCTCTGCGTCGAGCTCTCCCGCGTGGCAGAAGGGAGGGCAGTCCATTTGCGTCAGGCAGCTGCGTTCACTCGTCGTCGGAGTTACCGGGGGCTGCGTTCGTTCGTCATCAGCGTGTTCTTTTCTTCGGGGTCACCAGTGTGGCGGATGAGTTAAGGGGTGGTGATGTGGAGGCACGGAATAAGTGCAGGCAGGACACGGCGAACTGAAGTTTAAAAGGGTGTTTTATTTCATCCTCCATCACGAGGCTCGCCCCTGCGCTGTGAGAGTATGCTGGAGCGAGCCCTGTGTCTCTAGTCAGTAAACAGGCAATGCGTGTGACCAGAAAGAGAGTAAGCCTCAGCAAGCAATATACAGTTGGCTTATATACCCTGCTACAGACAATACATGCACAGCAGTAAAGCATGGACATTTTACCTTACCTCTTCTGCGTAAGGATCATCACTTCCTTGTGGTAACGTATCGTCACTTCCTGTTTTGCTGTCTGCCTGTGTGGTTTGCTCTCCAGCTCTCCAGCCACTAGCTAGCCACTAGCTATGGCTACTACCTCTCTTTCCTGTCCTCCTCTGGTGTGCTCTCTCTGTCAGATGTTTAGCTACACCTCTGCCTCTTTTAGCGATAACGGTAAATGTAATAAATGTTGTCTTTTTGAGGCGCTCGAGGCGAGGTTGTCTGATTTGGAATCCCGGCTCCGCTGCATTGAAACACCATCTGCGCCAGTTAATCTCGACGGACGCCCATTAGCTGCAGCGGAGCTAGCTAGCTTAGGTCCCACTGTCAGCGGTTCCCCGGCTCTCCTCAGCAGCGAGGAGACTGGGTGGGTGACGGTGAGAAGGAAGCCTAGTCGCAAAGCCTCGGTTCACCACCAACCTGTTCACGTTTCTAATCGTTTTTCCCCGCTCAGCGACACACCCGCTGAGGAAAAAAACTCTGATCATTGGCGACTCTGTAGTCAGAAACGTGAACCTAGAGACTCCAGCGGTCATAGTCCAATGTATTCCTGGGGCCAGAGCAGGCGACATCGAGTCAAATTTGAAAATGCTGGCTAAAAGTAACTGTAAATATTCCACAATTGTTATTCACGCCGGCATTAATGACATCCGTCTCCGGCAGTCGGAAGTCACGAAACTTAATATAGAATCGGTGTGTGAGTTTGCAAAAACGATGTCTGCCACTGTAGTATTCTCTGGGCCCCTCCCCAATCTGACCAGTGATGACATGTTTAGTCGCTCGTCATCCTTGAACCGCTGGCTGTCTGTGTGGTGTCCTAAAAATGACGTGGGCTACATTGACAATTGGAGCTCATTTTGGGGAAAACCTGGTCTTATGAGACGAGACAGCATTCATCCCACTTTGGATGGTGCTTCTCATTTATCTAACAATCTGGCATCTTTTTTATCCAAATTTCCAAAACCGTGACTACTCAGAGTTGGGACCAGGAAGCAGAGTCGCAGTCTTACACGCCTCTCTGCAGCTCCTCTTCATCCGCCACCCCTCAGCTTAGCCCCTGTCTTCCCCATCAGAGAATCGTTGTCTGCTTCCTCCAAAGTAAATAAAAATATAATGTATAAGCTTCCCAAAGTGATAAAGCAAAATATTGGTAAAACTCAAATTAAACATAAAGCCTCTAAATTGAATGATTTGGCCTCTGTTCCTCCTCATAATTTAAAAATTAAATGTGGTTTATTAAATATTAGGTCTCTAACTCCCAAGTCTCTGTTAGTCCATGATCTGTTAATTGATCATCAGATTGATTTAATTTCCCTTACAGAGACTTGGTTAGGGCAAGAGGATTATGTTGGTTTAAATGAATCAACTCCCTCTGGTTATTTAAACTGTCAAAATCCCAGAAGTTCTGGTCGTGGAGGAGGAGTAGCAACAATTTACCATTCCAAATTACTAGTTAATGTAAAGCAAAAAACATGTTATAATTCCTTTGAGGGCCTGGTCCTCAGTGTTGGGCACTTTAGCAATTTCAGGTTAAACCCAATTTTATTTGCCATAGTTTATCGTCCCCCATCAACCTATTCAGAATTTTTATCCGAATTTGCTGATTTCTTAGCTGATTTAGTGCTGAAATCTGATAGAATAATTATAGTAGGAGACTTTAATATACATGTGGATGTAGATAGTGACTGCCTTAATGTGGCTTTTAATTCAATATTAGACTCGATTGGGTTTTCTCAGAAAGTAGGAAATTCTACTCATTACCTCCACCATACATTGGACCTTGTTCTGACATATGGCATAGAAATAGAAAATCTTGTAGTGTCTCCTCATAACCCTGTACTCTCAGACCATTGTCTGTTAACCTTTGATTTTACTATTTCTGACTATTTGGCTCCTAAAGAAAAATATTATCACAGTAGATGCCTCTCAGATGATGCTGTTTCCAAATTTATGCAGATTGTTTCCTCTATGCCATGTGTCAACACAACGGAAATAAGCTATAGACAGCTTGCTCCTTCTGTAATTGATAACATGGTGGATAGTGTTTCAGCTTCTCTGCATCAGGCTCTAGACTTGGTGGCCCCCTTAAAAAAGAAAAAGCCTAATCAGAGATTTTTAACTCCTTGGTTCAACACAAAAACTCGTAGCTTAAAACAGAAGACTCGTCAATTAGAAAGAAAATGGCGCTCTACTAATTTAGATGAAATCTATTTAGCTTGGAGAAATCATCTTTTAATTTATAAAAAATCTCTTAGAAAAGCTAGAACGAGTTATTACTCTGCATTAATAGAAGAGAACAAGAATAATCCCAGGTTTCTTTTCAGCACTGTAGCCAGGTTGACAAAGAGTCAGGACTCTGTCAATCCTAGCATCCCCTTAGAGCTTACTAGTTAGGACTTTATGAACTTTTTCAATAATAAAATTTCATCCATCAGAGATAAAATCAATCAGATTCTTCCCACAGTTAACTTAAATACTGTAACTACTACAACTCCTTCTATTGATGTCTGTCTTGATGAGTTTACTCCAATCGACCTTTGTGAGTTAGACAAAATAGTTTCCTCATCCAAACCTTCAACTTGTCTTTTAGACCCTATTCCTACCAGGTTATTTAAAGAAGTCTTCCCACTTATTGGTAGCTTTATTCTTCATATAATCAATTCTTCATTAACTTTAGGCCATGTACCGCAGGCTTTTAAAACGGCTGTAATTAAACCCTTACTCAAAAAGCCAACGCTAGATCCAGGAGCTTTAGCTAACTATAGACCAATCTCTAATC
This sequence comes from Pholidichthys leucotaenia, assembly GCA_020510985.1. Taxonomy (NCBI): domain Eukaryota; kingdom Metazoa; phylum Chordata; class Actinopteri; order Cichliformes; family Pholidichthyidae; genus Pholidichthys; species Pholidichthys leucotaenia. The sequence continues at coordinate 8,664,844 of CM035841.1, read as the reverse complement.
TCCCTTTCATTTCAAAAATCTTAGAAAGAGTTGTTGCTACGCAGTTATTTGACCACCTGCAGGGAAATGGTTTACTTGAAGAGTTTCAATCTGGGTTTAGAATCCATCATAGTACTGAAACAGCCTTAGCGAAGGTCACTAACGACCTCCTCATTGCATCTGATAATGGACTAGTTTCTGTACTTGTCCTTTTAGACCTTAGTGCAGCTTTTGATACTATTGATCATAATATTCTACTTGATAGATTAGAACACTATGTTGGACTTAATGGAACTTTGTTGCAGTGGTTTAGATCTTATTTATCTGATAGGTTCCAGTTTGTTCATGTAAATGATGAGTTTTCTTTCAGCTCAAAGCTTAGTCATGGAGTTCCACAGGGATCTGTGCTAGGCCCTACTCTTTTTAGTTTATATATGCTTCCGTTAGGCAACATTATTAGAAAGCACTGTACAGTGATCCCTCACTTATCGCGGTTAATGGGTTCCAGAACCGACCGCGAAAAGTGAAAAACCGCGAAGTAGCGTCACCCCTAATGACGCCATCCATAAATAATACGTACGTTCATTCTCCCACTCTCTCTCTCTCATATGATACGTGTGTGTGTGTACGTGTACATACATACGTAGATGTAAACAAAGTGTACATAAATATGTTTTTAGAACTCTTTTATTCTTATAACAAGATACGTAACTCAAGATGAAAATGATTTACTGCACAGGTTAATGAGAGCTTTACTGCTCCTCAGGTGACGCCTCATCGTGAGGTGCTGGAGGCGCAGGATCATCGAGGGCAGCTTCCGATAGAGCTGAAGCTGCAGGAGGCGGCATAGTGGCTCGACGGGAAGACTATTTCGCACAAAATGGCACAAGAGAACAGCAAAAAGTTCCACGCGGCGAGACTAAGTAACACGAGCGATAAAAAGCAATGAATGCGGTCTTCCTTCCCTTCATGGGTGCTTGGCAGGGAGAGGAGGTGGGTGAAACGTCTCGGCCAATCAGCTTGCGGGGTGAAACGTCTCGGCCAATCAGCTTGCGAGATTTCCGAGCAGAGCAAACATGAGAACAGCGAACAGAGAGTTGTGCTGCTCTCCGTGTTGACACCTGATGTTCTAATGTAGTCTCCCTGCCTTCTGCTAGCGCCCGCCCATTATTTCTCAATTTTGAATTTTTGATGAATATTTTTGAAAAATCCGCGATGCACTGAGGGCGCGAAAGGTGAAGCGCGAAGTAGCGAGGGATCACTGTATACATTTTCATTGTTATGCAGATGACACACAATTATACCTGTCAATGAAGCCAGATGATACTAATCAATTAGCCAAGTTAGAAGCCTGTCTTAAGGAAATCAAAGCTTGGATGACTTGTAATTTCCTGCTATTAAATTCAGATAAGACTGAAGTCATTCTTGTTGGTCCAAAAAACCTTAGAAATTCCTTTCCAAATCAAACTTTCAGTTTGGATGCAGTTACTCTTTCTCTTAATAGCTCTGTGAGGAACCTTGGAGTTATTTTTGATCAGGATTTGTCCTTCAATTCACATATTAAATTTGTTTCTAAGACTGCCTTCTATCATTTGCGTAATATTGCCAAGATTAGGAGCATCTTGTCTCAGAGTGATGCTGAGAAGCTGATCCACGCTTTTGTTAGCTCGAGATTAGATTATTGTAATTCTTTATTATCAGGCTGTCCTAAAACATCTTTAAAAAGTCTTCAGCTGATCCAAAATGCTGCAGCAAGAGTTTTAACAGGTACTAGAAAGAGAGATCATATCTCTCCGGTTCTGGCCTCCCTTCATTGGCTTCCCATAGAGTTTAGAATTAAGTTTAAAATCCTTCTTCTTACTTACAAAGCTCTAAACAATCAGGCTCCTTTTTATTTAAAAGATCTGATACTACCGTATCATCCTAACAGAGCACTACGCTCCCAAAATGCAGGATTACTTGTAATACCTAGAATCTCCAAAAGTACAATGGGAGGCAGAGCCTTCAGTTATCAAGCTCCTCTCCTGTGGAATCAGCTGCCAATCTGGATTCGGGAGTCAGACTCGATCTCTGTTTTTAAGAATAGGGCTAAAACCTACCTTTTTGATATAGCCTACAATTAGGGAGGGATCATGTGTTTCTGAACCCTCCCTTAGTTATGCTGCTAATAGGTTTAGTCAGTCGGGGGACCTCCAGTAATGCACTGGGCCTCACTCCTTTCCTCACTCTCTATGAAATATATTTTTTTGCTGGTCATTAACATTTGTTTGTTCTCTCCCATAGATTGAGTCCCCATCGTGCTGTTTGCTCTCTACATGTCTGTTCTTTTCTTCTTCTCTATCCCCTCACCCCCCCAGCCAGTGGCAGCAGATGACTGCCCCTCCCTGAGCCTGGTTCTGCTGGAGGTTTCTTCCTGTTAAAAGGGAGTTTTTCCTCTCCACCGTCGCCAAGTGCTTGCTCACAGGGGATCGCCTGATTGCTGGGGTCTTTCTGCAACTGTGGGGGTCCCCCCTACAGTTGATAGTGCTATGAGATGACTGTTGTTGTGAAATGGCGCTATATAAATAAAGTTGAATTGAATTGAATTGAATTGAATTTGCATTTGAATCACACATATCAATAGCAGGATTACTGGCGCCGGAAATAGACAAAGAGAGGCTGCCTATTGATATCAGTCCATACATCTCACTGTTCTGCTAATTGCTCCAGCTGAGCGCTCTGCTTGTCCGTAGGCTGTGGGGGTCACCCACAATGGTATGATTATGTACCCATACATATTGTCACCCTCCGTAGTGACCGGTATTTTCCTAGTTGTATACCGGAGGGGACCATTGTGTAAGTCTATTGCGTCTTTTGCATTCAATACTATTAGGTTGTCACGTTTTTTTTGCTATCTCTGCGAACAGCCCTGCTTAGGTTATACAGTCTGACAGCCGTAGGTAGGAAGGACCTGTGAAACCTCTCGGTGTCACAACCTGAGTGCTGGTTCCGTCCGCACTCGGATCTTGTATCATCATTTTCCAGGCTTTGACAGCAGAGGATTCCTTCTAGCTTTCCCCGGGCTCTTATTGTGACAGCGCCCGGTGCAGCTCCCTGCTGTCAGAGTCAACAGCTGTGCTGCATTTGGGGTCATTAGTGACCGGGGTTAAAAGCAGGCGCTGAATGCACCCTGATGCAGCAGTCTCTGTTAAAGTTCCTGTTAAACTTCCTGTTAAGACACATCCTGTTAAGATACGTCTGTTAAGGTGCGTTCTGTTATATCTCCCGTTATTATACGGTCACATCGTCTGACGCATCGGGCGTTCCCCGGCTCAGACGTTATTCATTCGTCATCCTTTAAGTTATCCTGTGATTGTCCTACCTGCACTGTTGTGTGTATTACTCTCTGTTCCTGCACTTCCCAATAAACATCACTGCAACTCACTGGTGACTGCTGGCGTCTTATTGTGGCTCGTGAGGGCCGCCGTGACAGTAGACTGCTGCCAGTACATCTGGAGAGGGGCGTCGCGCCGAGACGCCATTCACCGTGAGTTTTTGCAGTATTGGACTTTGTTCTTCCCAGTCTGGGTGTCAGCTCTGGAGGCATGCCGTCTCCCAGGAGCCACGCTCTGCGCTTGGGCAATGAGCTAGCCAGCGCTCTGGAGTACATCGACGGGACGCTCTTCACCGCTAGTCTCTACTACGACCCAAACCAAATCCGCTGGCACTTAGACTACGCTGAGGTTTTCCTAAACAATCTTCCTCGCTACACAGACCACCCCGAAGTCAGCGCGAGGAGGAAGGACATCGCCGAACAGCGAGAGATACTCCGTGGGTTGGAGGGAAATCCCGGCAGGAAGCCGAAGAGGAGGAGACGTCACCCCTCACTTCGGGATCCTGCTCCTGCCTCTGCTCCGGCCCGGGAGTTCGCGCCATCCAGAGGTCTTCCCCCATCGGGCGTGACGTCACTCGGGTTTCCCCCTGAGGAGCTGCAGCTGTCTGCTGTTAAGGTCCAAGACTGAGTGACAGCTGCTCGCTCTGCTGTTTGTTCCCCTGGTCAACCTCAGCATGAACCCCGTCCGGACCCAGCTCCGGGTCGCCGCAAGGGCCCAGTCCCTCGCACAGCTGCCTCTCCTGCGCCTTGTCAGAGGGGATTTCCCGCAGCCTCATCTCCCCCCGGGCCATCTCCCGCTCTCTCGTCAGCGTCCCGTGCTCGGCTCATTTCGGCTGTCATCCCCTCCTCCTCGACGCATTCTCCGGCCGCTGTGTGTACTCCGAGTCCAGCCCTGGCGAGTCCTGTCCCGGAACCATCTCCAGTGGATCCACCTTGTCCTTCCAGGAGGCCCACTGTCACCGTCCGGCGGGGAAAGGGAGGAGCAACATCCGCTACAGCAGGCACCACTCAACCTTCAGGAGACAGGCAAGTCCAAATTCATTCACACACTCGTTGTTGTGATTTGCTCTGTCAGACTCCTGGAGGTGGAGTTCGGGGTTCGCAGCTCCCCGAGCTCCCACCACCTGCTGTGGCTGTAATGATTAACCCCGCATCCTCTGTGTCTCCGTCCGCTGAGCGGTCCTCGACGCCAGGCCAACGTCGCTGGATGAGGAGGGAGCCCGCGGTTCTGGAGAGCCTGGTTCCGGTTCTGTAGCCACGTCGTGGGCGGAGGAGGAGGGCGGACTGCAGTGTGGAACCTGCGCTGCAAGTTCCACACTGGCAGGAAGCGTCCCTGGGGCTCCACGGACAAGCGGTCCGGTCCAGTGGGTCAAGGGTCCCCAGCCACCACGCCGTGCGGGCCGTCGGCGTGGGCTTCGGTGCCGGAGGGTCCAGGAGCTGTGCGTACCATCATGCCAGATGCAGAGCCCGCCGTAGCTGAGTGGGAGCCTGAAGACGACCTCCTGCCATCTGAGCCCGGATCATCGAAGTCCTGGACGGTGTCAGACCTCGAGATCAGGCAAGTGCTCTGTTTTGTCTTTCTTTACTCCATCTTAGAGCATTTTTGCCTTTCTCTTGGGGAGGCGAGCCGGATGTGGCCACCCGCTACATCCAAGCTCGTCTCGCTGGGTTCTGGCGCTGCCGGTGATCCTGATCCCGGTTCTTTTCTCTCTCCCGAACCTTCTCCCAGGGTCGCCGGCGCGGATCGGAATTCGCCCGCTGTGCCAGAGGTTCCGGGTTTGGGGTTGGAGGTCAGTCCTGGTGCGGCGCCTACCCAATCGGGGTCCAATGCGGACGCTACCGAGACCCAGTCGGGGTCCTTCGCGGGAGCAACCGCGACCCAATCGGGGTCCGACGAGGATGGGGAACCAGCAGGTTCCCGGTTTGGTGGGGAAGCTGCAGATCCCGTGCCGCCGGATAATGGACGGGCTCATTTTCATCACCATCGTCATCCTCCCCGTTCTCCTGAGGAGCTCAACTCATCTCCACCTGGGGCTGTTGGGGTTCCGAACGCTCTGCCCGGTTCTCCCTCATCTTTCCTCTCTCCAGCGAGACCGCCGGCTACTTCTCCCCTACGGTTCTGGTGGGCAAGCGATGCGGATCGGATGCCTGAAGGACTGCCGTGCCCATTTGGCTCTCTGGGCCGGCCTCCCAACCCATTGGATCCCCTGTTTGGCGACCTGGTCTGGCCGGCTGAAATGAACTGTTTCCGGGCATGGGACTGGGGTAGGCCGCACGAACTGTCCTTTTCTCCCCTGCCTGCATTGTGGCCGCTTGATGCCGGACGGCCCCCAGAACTTTCAGCCTCCATGCCTCAGAGCCAGGACTGCAATCATCCCGGGTTTTCTCATTATGTTCGTGTCTGTAAACTTTTGGGATGTGCAGGGGGGCCTGATATCTGTGATTTTGTATCTCACCTTTTTTTTTCCTTGCTGTGATCGGTGTTTTTTTTTTCCCTCCTCTGTCTTATGTCCATTTATTGTTTAATACCGATGTATGTATTGCCTGTTGGGTTCTGCCCCTGTTACCCACACGTTAGAGAGTATTGTTTTTTTTTTTTCCTCTCAACCTGTCTCTGTAGTTGCTTTGTTGGTCCCCTGTTATCATTTTGTTCTTTTTGACTCTCTCCCTCCTACCGGTGCCCCTTCCGCCCACCCTAGGGGGGTGGGGGTGGGGGCTTGGGTGTTACTTGGGCCGCTCAGGTGCTCGGCCTTGAGGGGGAGGTCCTGTCACAACCCGAGTGCTGGTTCAGTCCGCACTCGGATCTTATATCATCATTTTCCAGGCTTTGACAGCAGAGGATTCCTTCTAGCTCCCCGGGCTCTTATTGTGACAGCGCCCGGTGCAGCTCCCTGCTGTCAGAGTCAACAGCTGTGCTGCATTTGGGATCATTAGTGACCGGGGTTAAAAGCAGGTGCTGAATGCACCCCGATGCAGCAGTCTCTGTTAAAGTTCCTGTTAAACTTCCTGTTAAGACACGTCCTGTTAAGATACGTCTGTTAAGGTACGTTCTGTTATATCTCCCGTTATTATACGGTCACATCGTCTGATGCATCGGGCGTTCCCTGGCTCAGACGCTGTTCATTCGTCATCCTCTAAGTTATCCTGTGATTGTCCTACCCGCACTGTTGTGTGTATTACTCTCTGTTCCTGCACTTCCCAATAAACATCACTGCAAATCACTGGTGACTGCTGGCGTCTTATGGTGGCTTGTGAGGGCCACCGTGACACTCGGTTGCGCACCTAGGATGATGTAGTCTGCTGCTAAATGAGCTCCTCAGTGCGTTCAGTATGTCCTGCATAGGGTGGGACTCGGACTCCAGCAGAAATGACAGTTTAGCCACCGTCCTTCTCTCTCCTATCTCCTCCACTGGGTCAAGGCATTGCCCCAGGACAGAGCTAGCTTTCTTGATCAGTTTGTTCAGTCTCTTCCTATCGGCTGCAGTAACGCCACTGCCCCAGCAGACCACTCCAAAAGTGATGGCTGATGCCACCACCGTGTCGTAGAATGTCTTCAGCAGCGCCCCTTGTACACCAAAAGACCTGAGCCTCCTCAGTAGGAACAGCCTGCACTGTCCCTTTTTGTAGAGTGCGTCGGTATTGTGTGACCAGTTTAGTTTATTGTTCAGATGAACACCAAGGTACTTGTAGGATGTCACCATCTCAATGTCTGTTCCCTGTATGTTTACTGGTGCTGTGAGGGGTTGTCCTTGCCTGCGGCAGTCCACCACCAGCTCCTTAGTTTTCCTCGCGTTGATCTGGAGGCAGTTCAGATGGCACCAGTCCACGAAGTCCTGGATAAGCCCTCTGTACTCAGCTTCATCTCCGTTGGAGATGAGGCCAATGATCGAAGAGTCATCAGAGAACTTCTGTAGATGGCAGTGTGTTGTGCTGTGTGAGAAGTCCGCAGTATAAAGGGTGAACAGGAAGAGAGCCAAAACCGTTCCCTGGGGGGCCCCCGTGCTACCGATGATCGTGTCGGACACACAGTCCCGGGTTCTCACAAACTGTGGCCGGTTAGTGAGGTAGTCCAGGATCCATGATGACAGGTGCTGGTCCACCCCTGCGCACAGCAGCTTGTCCTTCAGGATCATCGGTTGGATGGTGTTGAAAGCACTGGAGAAGTCAAAGAACATGATCCTCACCACATTCCCGGGCTTCTCCAGGTGGGACAGAGAACGGCGAAGGAGGAAGATCATGGCATCCTCCACCCCAATGCCATGCTGGTAGACGAACTAGAGTGGATCCATCGCTGGTCCCACCAGGGGGCGGAGGTGAGCAAGGAGCAGTCTCTCCAGGGTCTTCATCATGTGGGACGTCAAGGCCACCGGTCTGTAGCTGTTCAGATCTTTGGGGTGGGAAGTCTTTGGTACAGGTACCACACAAGATGTTTTCCACAACTGTGGTACCCTCCCCAGCTTCAGGCTTAGGTTGAAGATGTGCTCCACAATCCCACACAGCTGGTCTGCACAGGACTTGAAGAGCTTTGCGCTGATGCCTTCTGGTCCCGACGCCTTCCTCGCCTTGATCTTCCTCAGCTCTGTCCTCACCTGGGTCATAGTGAGGGTCATTTTGGGGGGCTGTGTGTTGGGAGTGGGCAGGTGATGGTGGAGTGGGGAGTGGGCAGCAGGACTCGATGTCTTTAGAGGCAGCAGTGGTTGTTGTGCAGTCGGGGGGGAGGGCGGTTGGTCAAACCTATAAAAAACACGTTCAGATTGTTCGCCCACTCCCTGCTCCCCCCCCCCCCCCCCGTGGCCTGGGGGGAAGTATTCTGGAGCCAAGAGATGGTTTTAAGGTTTCTCCAGACCCCACCAATGTCACTCTGTTGCAGCTTGTCCTCCATCTTCTTCCTGAAGCTGTCCTTGCCTTCTCTGATCTTCCTCCTCAGCTCCCTCTGTATGGACTTTAGCATCTCCCTGTTCCCCGACCTGAAGATCCTCTTCTTCTCTCTCAGAAGTATTTTTATCTCAGGGTTGATCCAGGGTTTGTTGTTCGAGCAACACCGTATGGTCTTGGTGGGTACGGTGTTGTCCACACAGAAGCTGATGTAGTCTGTGATGGTGTGAGTTAGGCCATCGATGTCCTCACCATGTGGATCACAGAGCTGCTCCCAGGCGGTGGTTTCAAAACAGCCCTTTAGAGCGTCCATTGCCTCCTCAGACCATAACTTCACTGTGCGCATGACCGGAGGTTGTCTGTGCACTAGGGGTTTGTACACTGGCCGGAGATGAACCAAGTTGTGATCTGATCTCCCGAGTGGGGGGAGTAGAGATGAGGTGTACGGCTCCTTAGTGTTTGTGTAGAATAAGTCCAGTATTTTATTGTTTCTAGTGTGGCATGTGACATATTGGGTGAACATGGGTAGAATGGGAGACAGTGAAACATGGTTGAAGTCGCCTGAGATGAGAAGAAGAGTATCTGGGTGTTCTTTCTGCAGCCTGCCAGTTACTGAGTGGATGACGTCATGCGCTGTCCCAGCGTTCACCGTTGGATTTGCATAAATAACAATGCAGATCACGTGTGAGTATTCCCTCGGGAGATATGTAGGCCGCATGCTAACAGCTAGCAACTCCATGTCTTTGTTGCAGTGTTGTTGTTTAACCGTGATATGTCCCGGTCTGCACCAGTCGTTATTAACATAAATCATCACTCCACCACCCCTTGCCTTCCCACTGTCTGATGTTCGGTCTGCCCGTATTGCGTGGAAACCCTCCAGTTCAATGTTAGCATCTGCTGCTAGTTCAGTTAGCCACGTCTCCGTGAACAGCGTAATGCAGCACTCCCTGTATATGCTCTTGTAGCGAGAGATAGCCGCTAGCTCATCTGTTTTTCCTAGTATCAATCGTACATTCCCCATAACAACGGATGAGAGGGTGGGTCTGTACCTTATATTCCTTGCCCGCCGTCTTACCCCAGCTCGACAACCAAGCCGTTTCCGTCTTATCTCTCCCGGTATGTTGAGTTTTTTCGTTAGCATCGTTGGCCAGTTAAGTGCTAACAGGTGGTCTCTATTATACTGCATCCTGCACGAAACAGTGGCTCCGTCCACTGGCTCAGGAGACATTTGGGCGATCTACGTGTTTGGATGGATCAGAAAGATTGGCAAGAGAACCAGATAGTAAATAGAAATAGGCAGAAATCGATCCGCTGTTGCAAAAGGCAGCCTACTCGTGTGGCGCCGGAAGTACGAAAAAAGAATTACAATAATCTAATCTAGAGCTAACAAAAGCGTGGATCAGTTTCTCAGCATCACTCTGAGACAAGATGCTCCTAATCTTGGCAATATTATACAAATGATAGGAGGCAGTCTTAGAAACAAATTTAATATGTGAATTGAAAGACAGATCTTGATCAAAAATAATTCCAAGGTTCCTCACAGAGCTATTAAGAGAAAACGTAACCGCACTGAAACTGAAAGTTTGATATGGAAAGGTATTTCTAAGGTTTTTTGAACCAACAAGAATGACTTCAGTCTTATCTGAATTTAATAGCAGGAAATTACAAGTCATCAAAGCTTTGATTTCCTTAAGACAGGCTTCCAACTTGGCTAATTGATTGCTATCATCTGGCTTCATTGACAGGTATAATTGTGTGTCATCTGCATAACAATGAAAATGTTATTTTTCGATCGGCCTCCCTGTTGAAGACTAAGGAGCCGGTCAGCGAGGACGCTGTCACAACGTGAGTGGTCAAAAACCTTGAGGAAATTCAGCACGAACTGGCCATAGGAGAGGTTCGCGTAGTTGGGCTTCGACATGACGGCGTAAGCCCAAGCTAATGCTCGCCCCTCCAAGAGGTTAGCCATGTAGCCAATTCGGCTGTGGTCTGAGGGAAAATCCCCGGGAATGCGTGAGAACACTGACTCACACTGCAGAATAAACCCCCGTGCCCCACCGAGTTTCCCGTTGAAGCGAGTGGAGGTCGGGATAGGTGTGAGCCGGGTCGGCGTTCCCGAGCTAGGCTGGCCAGCCGTGGGAGGGACCGGAGCCGAGGCGCCTTGAGGGTCCGGGGGAAACGCCTGCTGGGGATCCAGGCGGTCTAACCGGTGAGTAATCTTGGTTAATTGATTGAAAATGATTTGTTGTTGGTAAGCAATCATATCCACCCGAGCCTCGAGGGTGGAAAAACGGCGTGTGAGCCCGCTGTCCCCTGGGCCGCTTTGCTGGAGCTGTACTGACATATTATTCGGCCCAGGAAACACGCACGCAGGCTCAGGCAGATTTGAAAGCTTTATTATTAACCAGTGTAACGTGTATGGATGCGTGTGTGGCTGGCGTTGGCAAGATCCCGAGCCTGGGAGACAGCGGACTGCTGTGCGTCCGAGGAGGAATGGCGAGGCAAGGAGGAGAGTGTCCGCTGCTGGGAGATCCACCTGTGCACAGGGGAAGGCTGACAGGAACAGGTGAGACAATAAATGACAGCTTATGTGTCCAGAAGACGGTCAGCAGGCCTGGAGGAAAGGAATCTGCTGAAGGTTTGAGTACGCAGGGAGACAGACGGCTCCAGGCTGAAGCTCAGAGCGAGGTGGAATAAGTAGCTGCGCGCTAACGAGGTGCAGGTGTGCGCGCAGCTGAGGTGGATGCCCGTGAGCAGCGAGTGGTGACAAGTGCTTTCTAATAATGTTGCCTAACGGAAGCATATATAAACTAAAAAGAGTAGGGCCTAGCACAGATCCCTGTGGAACTCCATGACTGAGCTTTGAGTTGAAAGAAAACTCATTATTGACATGAACAAACTGGAAACTATCAGATAAATAAGATCTAAACCACTGCAATGAAGTTCCATTAAGTCCAACATAGTGTTGTAATCTATCAAGTAGAATATTATGATCAATAGTATCAAAAGCTGCACTAAGGTCTAAAAGGACAAGTACAGAAACAAGTCCATTATCAGATGCGATGAGGAGGTCGTTAGTGACCTTCGCTAAGGCTGTTTCAGTACTATGATGGATTCTAAACCCAGATTGAAACTCTTCAAGTAAACCATTTCCCTGCAGGTGGTCAAATAATTGCGTAGCAACAACTCTTTCTAAGATTTTTGAAATGAAAGGGAGATTAGAGATTGGTCTATAGTTAGCTTAAGCTCCTGGATCTAGCATTGGCTTTTTGAGTAAGGGTTTAATTACATTTAAAAGCCCGCTGTACATACACATTCAATGTTGTTTTTTGGCCTATCTGCTTACGTGTAGACATTTCTCCAGATTCTCTAAATATTTGAGGATATTATGGACTGTAAGTGATGAAATCCCTAAATTTCTGTCAATTATAAGTTGAGAAACGTTGTTCTTAAACTGTTGGACTATCAGCCCACACAGTTGTTGACCAAGTGGTGAACCTCACCCATCCTAGCTTGTGAATGACTGAGCCTTTCAGGATGCTCCTTTAAGACCCAATCAGGACTCTCGCCTGTTTCAAATTAGCCTGTTCACCTGTGGAATGTTCCAGAAAGGTGTTTTTGAGCATTCCTCATCTTTCCCAGTCTTTTGTTACTCCTGTCCCAGCTTTGCTGGAACATGTTGCAGGAATCAAACTCAAAATGAGTTAATATTTGCAACAAAACAATAAAGTTTATCAGTTTAAACATTAAATATTTTTGTCATGTATTCAGTTGAATATGGGTTGAGAAGGATTTTTAAATCGTATTTTGTTTTTATCTGGTTTACACAACGTCCCAACTTCACTGGAATTAGGGTTGTAAAAATAATCTTTTTTTTTTTTTTTAATAACTAAGTCTGGAACGTCTAATAGATGAGCTGGATAAACGAAACATGATGACCCTTCAGTTTTAGACAGAAGTGTTCTACCTTTCAGGGATAAATCTCCCCTCAGACACAAATTAAATTCAGTTCTAATCTTTTTGGAATAAGGATTGAAAACTGAAACTTACCTTGACAGCGTGATGGTGAAGGATTAAACCAATCAGTGCACAGTTCTGAGGTCACATGGGTGTATCGCACCTGGTGGTGCAGGTCTAAACCAACTGTCAACATCCTCTAGCCAACTTGTTACCGTGAGGCTTTAAGGTCACAAGACATGGTAACACTTCACAGCGCCGTCTTAAAGGTCCCATTCACTGAAAAATTGTGTTTTTGTAGCTTTGAACCTTCTGAAATGTGCCTGTTGGTCATGTGATTATTAACGAAACATGAAAACTGCCACTTATCTTTAAAAACACAGCCTTTATATCCATTCTGTCTGTGAGGAGCCTTTTTAACATTTCCAGGTTTGTTCCTGTATGTCACTAAAAGATAAACCCAGCCTTTATTCCCCCCACTGCTCTGTTATTGGCCAGCCTGGTTGATCCAATCCAATCCTGTTCTCATGTTTCAACACAACTCAGTAATAAGAACTGTCTACAAATGGGACAGAGACGCTGCACACTCAACAACGGGATCCTTCCACAAACTCCCAAAGGATGACTTTCTGAGACAAAAGAGGTTCCATTTATTTTCTCAGACCTTCTGGAGGATTTTAGGTCAAACTTCTTCCTCTGCTCTGGTCGTTTCACTACAGATTCATTCCCAAACCTTAGAAAGAGGAACTTAGGTTTCATCACAAAGCTAATTCTCTAGGATACCGCTGTATCGTGTAAAATGACTAAACATTTAAGAACTAATACCACCGTGACATGGAGAGAGGCAACCAGACTGATCACACATCACACACGGACACGAGGGGGTGGGGGGCAGAGAAAAAAGATGAAGACACAGGACCAGTGGAAGACCAACAGTGTGGGTCCACACTCTGAATAGGAGAGTCCCTGACAGGCCGACAGGTCCTACCTGGGAGATGTTTGGTCTTCAGTGATGAAGGTCAATGTAAAATGTGGAGTTAAATCAGGGAGAGAAGATGTAGCAGACTGAAGGAAAATGTTTTGGAGGAGATGATCGGTGGCGCAGTGGTTTAGCACTGTGGCATCACAGTTTTACCCTCGGCCGGGGGATCGCAGGAATCATGAGATCGTGGGTTCGATCCCAGCCCCTGACCAACAGTGAGCTGTGTGGAGTTTGCATGTTCTCCCCGTGTCTGCGTGGGTTTACTCCGGGATTTCTCCGGTTTCCTCCCGCATACCAAAAACATGTAGGTTTAGGGCGCTCGCGCACGCAGCGACCAGCAGCCGGTGGCTTGTCACCAGACTGCAAACCAAATCTACCTACGGGTACAAATAAGTAACAAAAAAAAAAAAAAAAAAGATCAGAAGTGGTGTGAGATTGGAACTAAATGTAAAGTGTAAAATGGTGTTAGGTGTTTGAGACTTGTTGTTTGCTGCCATCTTTGTCTTTTGTCGCTCAATCTGATCTTCTCTCACCTCTCCAGACTCTGTCAGGCTGCTGAATGGGACCAGTGTGTGTTCAGGTAGACTGGAGGTGAAGTCTAACCAGAGCTGGTCCTCAGTCTGTCAAGCCGACTTTGACCAGCAGGATGCTGAGGTGGTCTGTAGGGAGCTTGGCTGTGGGCCGCCCTCGCTCCTGTGTGGGGCGCTCTATGGAGACGTGGAGGCTCCCGTGGAGACCAAAGAGTTCCAATGTGGAGGTAACGAGTCTGCTCTCCTGGACTGTAGAAGCTCAGGCTCAGCTAGAAACAGCTGCTCACCTGGAGAAGCTGTTGGACTCACCTGTTCAGGTAGAAGAGGAGCTGCAGCTTTGATTTGGTTCATTTCTGTTCTGATCCAACTCACTTTGGTCTTTGACTGATCACTCTCTGGTTTCTCTTCAGAACCTGTCAGGTTGGTGGGAGGAGACAGTCGCTGTGGAGGAACAGTGGAGGTGAAACATCTGGGAGAGTGGAGACCAGTGAGAGGTGGTGACTTGTCCCTGAAGACAGCAGCTGTTGTCTGTGAACATCTGGACTGCGGCTCTGCTGTTTCTGTTGAGAAAGATTGGTCCTCAATGAAAGGTGTATGGAGGGTCTCTCATGACTGTGTTCAGTCTGGATCCTCTCTGAGAGACTGTGCAACATCATCATTATCATGGTCCTCTTCCCCCACCCAGACTGTCACCTGTTCAGGTAATGATGTGTCTCTTCCTGTGTGTCAGTCCAGTTTCCAGTCTTCTCCTTCCTCTCTCACAGTAACAGCCACTGGTTTCCAGTGGGCTGAACTCTTCAGTTTCTTAAAGGTTCAAAGCCTCCATAGACTGCTGACCTTCACCTGACAGGAAACACCTGGACAACACTGTCTGTCTCTGTAGACCAATGTGTCCAAATAGCAGCAGCAGATCAGCCATCATTGCTGTGGTGAAGAGAAACTCCAGTTTGACACCAGCTGTCCTACAGCTCTACACTTTCCTTTCATCTTCTTTTCATTTAACATCACTCATTTATTGAACAATAAGAACAAGGGTCCAGCAGCAGTGGATCCACCTTTTTATTGAACTCAATATTATTTTCAACCCATTTATCATCAAATGATTTCTTCTAGTGTGTGATACATCTGTTGCAGCTGATGTTAGTGAGGAGAAAATGATGTTTGTAGATGACAATCAACATGGAAGAGTCTGTTGATGGAAATGCAAGAAGTGAACGGGACATTAGTTGATGTCATTAATGCATTTTAACAAGAAAATGACGACAGCAGTTTGATTCAAAATGACATTGATGATCAAATAACAGTTTATCTTAGTTTGAATGAAAAGTTTAATCCAGGTCACCTTAGAAATAATATTAGATGAATGAATATTAAACACAATGAAGCCTCCTTTGTTCCATGTGCAGGGGTGGACTTAGTCCATTTGGGGACCAAGGCAAAGACATAAATGGGGTCCTACTTTTTCTTTGTTCTCCACTTTCTTTTCAGGCCTGATTGAAATCCTCCCAGAAACTTCTTGTCCTCAGAAGTCTTCAAATGATGACATCATTCAGTCATCAGGAATTACATCTGTAGAAAAACAAAGAAGTTGAACAAATTGACTGTAGACTCTTGTCTATTATCGATTCGTCGGCCTCCGTCGGTCTATGATGACCATGGAAGAGAATCCTAAACGTCTACTCTGCTGGAACAGCACCGCCTGTGGCTGAACAGGCCGATGCGCGAATGACAGTCCCTGTCACACAGGTCACACTTATGGGTGGGCTCCGTGCTGCTGGGTCTGTGGCGGTTCTTCCTGCGGGTCCTTTTTTCATCTGCTGCAGCAGTCAGTCTCTCTTCACCCGCCTTGAGCTGTCTGGTCAGGGTGCCTCTCCATTTGGAGCGGTCCGTTGCAAGGTCTTCCCAGCGCTCTGTGTTGATATCCAGGGCCTTCATGTCTCTCTTGCAGACATCTCTAAAGCGCAGCTGTGGGCGGCCAACGTCTCTCCTGCCAGTTGCCAGTTCTCCATAGAGGACGTCTTTGGGGATTCTGCCATCCTCCATACGGTGAACGTGGCCTAGCCAGCGGAGCCTGCGCTGCCTGAGTAGAGTGAACATGGAGGGAAGGCCGGCGCGGGACAGAACTTCTGTGTTGGGCACTTTGTCCTGCCAGGATATGTCCAGGATGTGGCGAATGCAGCGCAAGTGGAAGGAGTTCAGTCTCTTTTCCTGCCGGGCGTATGTTGTCCACGTCTCACTCCCATAGAGCAGTGTGCTGATGACGCAGGCATTGTACACTGCCATCTTCGTCTTGACAGAGAGTTTGGGATTCTCCCACACTCGTGTGGTGAGGCGAGCGAGTGTGAAGGCTGATTTTCCAATCATCTTGTCGATCTCTGTATCAAGGGAGAGGTTGTTGCTGATCGTGGACCCCAGGTACGTGAATTGATTCACGACCTCCAGCTTGTAGTCATCAATGGTGATGGTTGGTGGTGCTTCCGTGCCTTGCGCCAAGACGTTAGTCTTCTTCAGGCTGATGGTAAGCCCGAAGTCCTTGCATGCCTGGGAGAAGCGGTCCATCAGGGTCTGAAGCTCCTGCTGTGTGTGGGTTGTGACTGCAGCGTCGTCTGCGAACAGCATGTCTCTGATTAGAGCCTCGCATACTTTGGTTCTGGCTTTCAGGCGGGCGAGGTTGAAAAGCCTGCCGTCAGATCTTGTGTGTAGGTAGATTCCCTCTGTTGCTGTGCTGAAGGCATGCCTCAGGAGCATAGCAAAGAAAATCCCAAAGAGGGTTGACGCAAGTACACAGCCCTGTTTCACTCCGCTGCGTATGTTGAACGGCTTTGAGACGTTGCCATCGTGCTGCACTATCCCCTGCATGTTGTGTGAAATGATTCGATGAGGCTTTGCAACTTTGGTGGGCATCCTATCTTTGGCAGGATCTTGAAAAGGCCCTCTCTGCTGACCAGATCAAACGCTTTGGTGAGGTCGATGAAGGCGACGTACAGAGGCATGTTCTGTTCTCTGCATTTCTCCTGGAGTTGGCGGATGGAGAATATCATGTCTACCGTCGATCGCTCAGCGCGGAAGCCACACTGAGACTCGGGTAGACACGTTCGGCAAGCTTCTGTAGACGAACGAGAACAACTTGTGCGTCGACTTTGCCAACAACGCTGAGGAGGGAACTGCCCCTGTAGTTGTTGCAGTCGCTTCTCTCCCCTTTGTTTTTGTAGAGGGTGATGATCTTGGCGTCCCTCATGTCCTGTGGTACGGCACCTTCCTTCCAGCACTGGCAGAGGACGTCATGCAATGGCAGCAGTAGGGCGGTCTTGCAGTGCTTGATCAGGTCAGGGGGTATGCCGTCGTTGCTGGGTGCCTTGCCAGCGGCCAAGCTATCAATGGCCTTACTGAGTTCGTCGATGGTTGGCTCGGCGTCAAGTTGGTCCATGGATGGCAGGCAGTCGATGGCATCAAGGGCTGACGGTGTCACGGTGTTCTGTCTAGAGTAGAGGTCGGAGTAGTGTTCCACCCATATCTCCATCTGCTTGTTCTTCTCTGTGATCATCTCCCCAGTGGAAGATTTGAGGGGGGCCGTCTTGCTCTAAGCCGGACCAAGTGCTTTCTTGATGCCATCGTACATACCACGGATGTTCCCTGTTATGGCAGCGGTTTGAATGTCTTGGCTGAGCTGAGTCCAGTACTCGTTGGCACAGCGCCGAGCAGTCTGCTGAACTTTGCTTCTCGCAGCCCTGAGAATCTGGAGATTCTTCTCGTTTGGGTACTTCTTGTACTCAGCAAGTGCTGAGCGCTTGGCTTCAATGACGGGGGTCATCTCGGTCAACTTGGCATTAAACCAGTCCTGTGACTTCCAGGTCTTCCTCCCAAAGGTACCCAAGGCTGTGCGGTAGATGGTGTTTCGCAGCTCTTCCCACTTCTGCTTTGCAGATTCTCCTCCTTGTGGTACACCAAGTTCCTTCTCAAAGGTGGAGGCAAACTGCTCAACAAGTTCTGGTTGGGCCATCTTGCTGGTGTCAATCCGTGCCTTTCCAGGTTGTCTAGCACGATGGAATTTCTTCAGCTGCAGCTTGACCTTGCAAAACACCAATGTCAGGATCAAGTCTAGCTGGTGCCAGTGCTTTGAGCGCGGATGTTGCCAGGAAACCTTGTGTTGGGGCTTGGTCTTGAAGAACGAGTTTGTGATGCACAGATTGTGATATGTGCAGAACTCGAGCAGCCGCTGTCCATTGTCGTTCATTCTGCCCACACCAAAAGGTCCAAGACAGGAGGGCCAGGAGTCGTGGTCAGCACCCACTCTGGCATTGAAGTCTCCAAGGAGAATGAGTTGTTCAGAGTTGGGGATGATCCTGACAGTTGTTACGAGATTCTCGTAGAACTCGTCTTTTGCCTCTGGTGTGGCTGTCTGTGTTGGGGCATACACACTGACGAGGGTGACTGGGCCTTCAGTGGTGTTCAGGCGGAGGGTGAGGAGTCGTGCAGAGCCAGTGCTGCCCGGTTCCACCATCTTCAGCAAAGTGTTCTTCACTGCGAAGCCCACTCCATGTTCCCTGTGTTCGTAACTGCCCTTTCCCTGCCAGTAGAACGTGTAGTCCTTCTCTCTCAGTGTGCCTGCATCAGCTAACCGTGTTTCCTGGAGAGTGGCGATATCCACTCCCAGTCTCTTCAGCTCATTATTGATGATGGCAGTCTTCCTGGTGTCGTTGATGTCCTTGAGGTTAGCAGCAAGTCCTGTCATCATAGTGCGGACATTCCAAGTTCCCAGTTTTAGAGTTGGTCTCTTTTGTTTTATTGTCTTGCCTGGTGCGAAGGTTCTCAGCCTGCTGTTTGGATTTCTCCTTATCCCCATGCACCCAATGAGGAAAGCAAGCTGTGGCGGGACAACACCTTATTGGCTGGGGGCTGCCCAGCTTGAGGCGGGCGGTAGCTGTCCAGTGAGATCTGATGATCCCTCCTACCGTCGGGAACAACCCCTGGCGCCACGCTCTACGCCAATTGAGCAGTGGCTTATAACCGGTAACTGTCATCCCCCGTGTTTTGTCTACGCCAAAGGCGAAGCTGGAGTGTCCTCTCCAGTGATCCGGTGTTCTACCTTCCAGCGTTGGGCGTTGGTAGGATTCAAGCCTGGGCAGGAAGATATGGAGGACAAGATGTTGCCCATGCAGCATGTCCCCTCTCTCCACGTCACTGATGAATCCAAAGGAACAGCAGGGCTGCTACAGTTTGGCACCAGCGCCGTCGCAGGAGCTGCCAGAACGATGTTGAGCACAACATAGAACTGCCTTAGGGGCTCCGACTCCGGATTTTTCCTCAGGGTTAACTCCCGAAGCCTTTCCCGTGACCGGATATGCCGCAAGGCAGCAGAGGTTTGAAATCAGGGTTTACCTTCCCCTAGATGGGCTACCTTCCCAGGTTGACGAGCCACCATCTACCCGAAGCATCTGGATTTAAGGTGCCAGAGATCCGCCCTCGCCCCTTCTCCTATTAGTAAAAGCAGTTCCGCCGGGCTTAGAGACTAAACCACACGGGCAGGCTAGGAGTTGGACTTAGTTGTCAGAGGCTTTTCGAGACGCACGCCATAAGGAGCATTTTATGAGCACTGGGAGCTTAACCCCAGTGCCGCTCCTGGCTATGACAACCTTGGAACCAAGGTCTATTATAAAACAACAACAATTCACGTGGAAGATCTGTTGGTTGTTCACACTTACCAGTCCCTCCAGGATTTCACCATATTGTGATCACACTAATTCACACCAAATCAGGCCATCGCCTCATCTTTTGAGCCTCCTTACAACTTTGTCCAATCACTGCAACTTTCCAGCAATTTTGGCCAATCTTCGTCAGCTTACACCAATTTCACCAATCACATTTGTCTCTGAGTAGCACTCAAACACTCAGTCTAACCAATCAAATGTGTCGCTGCACCATGCTCACTTCCATGTTTACACTGAGTATTAACGGAACACATCAGCAATGAACAGAGTGTGTGATTTAATAAAAAGCACTCCCTCACTGTCCCTTCCTCCATCTCTTCCGGCCCACTGGTGGACGTCTCCTTACATTTCTGTCTTGACCATGTGTACAAAGTTTGAGTTTTGTGCTGAAAAAATTCCGTCTACATGAAAAGCATCCCGTTGCCAGAGTATGTTTGAAGAGAGACTAAGTAAAACCACAAACAAGCGAGTAAATCTAACACTACAGCCAGTGTTGTACCATTTTATCCATCTTTAGAGGTAAAATCATTTCTACATCTGGTCAATGAGCTTTAAAGCTGTGAATCTCCGGTCTGGACACGGACAGACGCACCCCCAGCAAACCCCCAAGGAGAACCCCTCCTCCCGGTAAAGGAAAGAGGAGTATCTGATGAGACAGGTGTGTGTCAAGACGTGCAGCAAGACAGACAGGTAGGAGTCAGGCATAGAAAGAGAGAGAATATTTTTCATTTTTTCAGAAAAACACAGACTTGGATAGACAACACAGAGCAACAGGATAAATTATTTCTTTTTTCTCTGTGCTCGGGACCAAGTGGTTGGGGACCGCTGTGGTTAGGGAGTTTTCAAATGAAGCTGCTGCCATGATGTCCAATTTTAGGACTGAATAGAATAGAATAGGCTTCATTGTCATTGTACAGAAAAGGAAACTGTGGGAGCTCCACCAGGCTACTGTGCAATAAAGTCAGGGAGAAGGATGAGATAAAACATGATTACAGAACACCTGATTAGGTAGATAGATAGATAGATAGATAGATAGATAGATAGATAGATAGATAGATAGATAGATAGATAGATAGATAGATGTACTTTATTGATCCCAAACTGGGAAATTACAATATAACAGCAGCATGACAGTTGACAGCCAAACAACAGAAACACACACGACAGACAAAGGGATTACCCATGGAAAGTAAAAAAACTAACACGACTATAGAACCTATATACATCATAGCTTAATATATGATGACCCGTATAAACACATGAATCATCCCATTGCAAAAGAAGGACTATCAGGGGCAGAGTGAAATGTGAGGTACCAGTTAGTCTGTAAGGTGCAGTGTGGCAGCATAGCTATGACCAGAATACAACATCATAGTGAGTTATTGTACAGTGAAATTGCATGTGGCAGGAAAGATTTCCTGCACCTGGCCATTTGACAATGAAGCTGTAGTAGTCTACTGGAGAAAGTGCTTCGCTGTCTATCTAGTCTGTGGTGGAGGGGGTGATCAGGATTGTTCATGATGGGTCGCAGTTTATTTAAGGCGCTTTTCCATTTGGAACAGTTTGGCCTCGTTTGGCCTCCTTTTGCACGGTTTGGCCTCCTTTGTCCGCTTTTCCTTTTGGCACCCAATGGCCTCACAGTTCCGTTATTTCGGAACTGTTCCACTTTTATCGGCACCGATAAAATTAGGTCTGAAGGGTACCGGCACGGTTTCGTCACGCCACTGCTGGCCATTCATTGGTCTGGGCGTAGCGTCATGAGAGTGGGCGTTACGCTGACTTTCGAGAATCGCTTGCTGGTCGCCATTTGCAATTTTTCGTCAGTGAGCCCGCGAACAAGTGATATTATAAACCACAACGATAGAATGGCTTAACAGAAATCAGCAGAAATCTAACACCGCGGTCCAGCAGAGTTTCCTGTGCGTTTCGGTTGATGAGAGAATGCAGAGGGAAGCAGACTGAGCTTGCACTGTGGCTGCACGGTGGAGCAGTGGTTAGCACTGCGGCAGCACAGTTTACCCTTGGCCGGGGGATCGTGGGATCGTGAGTTCGATCCCAGCCCCCGACCAACAGTGATCTGTGTGGAGTTTGCATGTTCTCCCCATGTATGCGTGGGTTTACCCCGGGATTTCTCCGGTTTCCTGCCACATGCCAAAAACATGCAGGTTAGGTTAATTGGAGACTCTAAAGTGGCCCTAGGTGTGAATGTGTGTGTGAATGGTTAAGGGATAGTGCCGTATCGTGGCTGCTTCATCCATCCAGGTGGTGGATGACTCTCAATTTCCCCTCTGGGGATCAATAAAGTATACTAAATCTATATCTAAAAAAAAAACAAGCAGACCTACCACAAAATAGACGGATACGCACCGGGAATTAGACCTAGCCACCCGAAGTGAATTGAATGTACAGCCGTGACGCACCCAACTTCAGCAGTTGAAGCCGTGATATTGTGATATACAGGACGGTGAGTGATGTGATATTCATGCTTTATTTTTTCCAACAGTGGAAAGTTCACTTAGGACAGACGAAAACTTAATCATGTTTAAACGATGACCTAGCTTAATGCTATGTCCGTCCTTGTATGTTTTTTTTTTTTGTGTTGACAATATCTGATGAAATAAGCTAGTTGTAATCCTGGTTAAAAAGTTTATTTTATTTATTTATTTTTTTTTTTTTTACATGTTGCACTTTAGTGCTGTGCATGAACTTAATTTGTGTGTATTTCATTGTAGAGTCCAAACCGGATCTGCTCAGAATGGCGACATTTTGACACCAATGTATTGTGACAGGTAAACAACACATCATATTTATAGTCAAATCTTTTGCTTTTTAAAGCGAGGTAGTCGGATACGTAAAAGCTGATGGTGTATAGAACACGTATATTAGGATGTGAAATGTCGGCATCGAAACTGCTCCCATTTAGCTGTAATTAATATTCAAAAATGATATTTTCGGGAGGAAAGAATTCAATTTAAACAGCCACGGACCAAAAAACGTACATTTGCTCATGGAAGAGGTCATTCACACTCGCAGACAATCGCGCTATATGTGTCTGTAGGATTTTCTTTCCATGCACGCAAAAAAAAAGCATTTTTTTTTCCCGGATCCGACTAAGTGCCAAATTTAAAGGAGCACAATTTCCACTTAATATGAAAGGGACTGAATTGAGATTTATTTGTGTGAATATTAATTACAGAGTAATTGAAAATGAATGGCACATCCAATAATAGCCACCATAAAATAAACCGCTTGTTTATTTATTTTTATCAGATCATTTCTGTGATCCTTTATGAGTTCTAGTCATAATAGTGTATGTTGCACCTTGGGGAATGGGAGATGTTCAGTCACCATTAGAATTTAGTTTATATGTGTATAGTATTTCATCTTTAAACTCATTCAGTAATAGAACACATTACAAATATCTGAGACCCATTGTAGTTCTTCCTTTTATATTTTAGCAATACAAGCACAGAACACCAGCCACACTTGAACCCAGGGCGACACAGCGGTGGCTAAACTTTATTGATAACGTTATTTCACACCATCACAACAACTCAGTATTTAAACTCAGTATAAATGGTGTAGAGATTGAAAGGGTCTCCAAAATTAAAATCCTTGGTGTAATAATTGATAATAAACTGTGTTGGAAGTCACATATTAATTATATTAAAGGTAAAATATGCAAATCAGTCACAATACTGCGCAGAGTGAAATATTTGCTGAATCAACCCACACTATAGACTTTGTATCATTCATTAATGCTCCCATACATGACATCCATCCATCCATCTTCTACCACTTTTCCAGAGGTCCAGGTCGCAGAGGCAGCAGTTCAAGCAGAGAAGCCCAGACTTCCCTCTCCTCAGCCACCTGCTCCAGATCTTCAGAGAGGATACCAAGGTGTTCCCAGACCAACTGGGAGATGTTGTCTCTCCAGTGAGTTCTGGGTCTGAGAACTACTACCAAGCAACACTGTGTTTCAGTGCAAGGTGTCAGACTGTGGAACGCTTTTGGACCTGAATTAAAATCATGTACAAAGCTTGGACAATTTAAACAAAAACTAAAGGAATAAATACTCCAAACACACACACATGTGGACAAAATTGTTGGTACCCCTCTGTTAATGAAAGAAAAGCCCACAATGGTCACAGCACAGTGACTACTTGTCACCCTTTAAATAGGCCGATTGATTACAAGTTTGTAGACACCTGTGATGTTAATTAGAGGACACATCTTGGTTGAACATGTCCCTATGGTCTATTTTCAATCTTTTCTAGGGGTACCATCATTTTTGTCCAGGTCTTTTTCATGAGTTTTTTAAAATAATTCTGTTGAACCACAGTTCAAAAGCATTGTCTGATTTTCATTGGTTAATTTTCATAGAATTTTTATTTATTACCACTTTTGTCAGATTCAAGTTATTTCTGTGACCATTGTGGGTTTTTCTTCGATTAACAGAGGGGTACCAACAATTTTGTCCACGGCTGTATATACAAAACGACATGTAAAATCACACAAGGATTATCATATCCAGTCTGTGTTGCTGCTGTTGCTTATTTTTTGTCACGTTTTGTCTTGGCTTTGTTCTGATTTCTAATCACTCTTATTTTATTTTATTTTTGAATTCTTAGATGGAACATGGGTGGGCAATATAAGCTGCGGCTTCAGCCATCACCCATTTCTGATAAGTTATGTTGAATTGTATAATTTGAGGAGTTCCTGTTTAATTTGACCTTATTGGATTTTCCCCCCTTTGTTCTATTATTCTGTTCCTTTCTTTTAATCTAATTATCCATAATAAAGATTCATTCATTTCTCAAATATGTTTTAAACTTTCTTTAATTATCCACCACCCATTTCTGTCTTTCATCTAGGCAAGAGGAAAACGATCCACCCAAACCGGACCTTGCCTCACTGTTTACAGAGATGCAGGCTGAAGATCTGCTGAACCAGGATCAGTACAAGGGGCCGACCAGTTGCTTCTCAGTGAGGCAGTGTGGCTGGCGTGTGTGACCCATTCCAGTTTTTTTTTTTTTTTTTACAGTTTGAATTTTGCACATTCTAAATAATCTGTAATTTGCTGCTGATTGGAATAAACAATTTAGTGATTTATGTGTTTGCATCATGATTATCTATTTTGTCTGTTCAGACACCGGTGGGAAAAGAGTCAACAGTACGAACCATTTATCAGTGACTTTGAAAATAATGGCTCATTTTTAAGAAAAGTAACCAAAACAATCATTTGCTGAAGACTGTAAAACAAAATAGAGACATCTGCAAAAGTACAAAGGTTTATTGTCAAAATTCCCAGGGCAATACTACATGAATACATGTCTAGTTCACTGTTGATGCAGAGAATATATATTTATACAGTATCTACAGGTAGTCAGCAATACTCAATACGATATATTTCCAGTTAATCCACGTATTTCTCCATGTAACCTTGGGACTGCTTTATTTTAATTACTTCTAATCCTAGATCCATTTGTTTTGCCTTAAAATGCATCATAATTGCTAAATATATCTTATGCCCAACTCAGTACTGTTTACCTGTTGAAATATACGTATATTTAACGGCTCATATGCTACTATATGGCACCTGATCCATGTTTTGTCACGACACCACTGGCTGGAGCAGATAAATTCCATGACGTCTCAACAGTCTCTCCATGATTTTGACACAGATCAGATCAATTTATTTCACAGGAAGCTAAACATTTCTACAGACATTATAGCCACTTCGCGTTCGTGAACTTGGGGTCACATCACTGTGATGAACATTAACACCGACCGTTTGAAGTGATATTTTTGCCAGAAGAGAGCCATCTGAAACACACACACAGAATACAGATTTTAGGACCTAATATCGATAACTTGCCAACATTACAATGTTGTATGGTGGACTTAAAAGCAAAGTAGCATTAGCAATCATTAGCTTACCGTCATACATAATGTAGTTCACATCCTCATGGCTTCTAAATGCTCCAGTACCTTTCCAGAGTGTGTCGTATTGCGGGTTTGCCTTCTGTTCTCCGTTTTTGCCTTTATTCTGGCAAAAACAGCCAGAGAACGCAGACGCCTCGTATCCTGCCAACTTGTGTTTTGCGTAACGTTACGCTTGATTTATGCCAGTTACGTTTGTTTTACGTAGCGGGAGGGAGAGGGTTGCAACGCCTCCCTTTTAACTATTTCGCACCCACTTCAAATGACACCCTAGTGCAGTAGAAAAACATGCGAGCCGAACTGTACCGTGTGAAAGGAGGCCAAACGAGGCCAAACTGTTCCAAATGGAAAAGCGCCTTTAGTGTTCTCTCCACCACTGTCTCAAAGGTCTCCGGTCTGAGACCAATTACAGAGCCAGCCCTCTTGATAATCTTGTTACGTCTGTTGGTATCTCTGGCCCTGATACTGCTACCCCAACAGACCGCAGCAAAGAAGATGGTGCTGGCGACAACAGTCTGGTAGAAAAGCTCCAGCATCCTGCTGCACACGTTGAAGGATCTCAGCTTTCTCAGGAAGTAGAGTCTGCTCATCCCCTTCTTGTGCGCGGTATCGGTGTTGGATCTCAAGTCCAGCCCACTGCTGATCCTGACACCCAGATATTTGTAGTCGTCAACCACTCCCACATCCTCCCCCCTAATCTGTAGTGGCTGAGAAGGAGCCTTCCTCTTCCTGAAGTCAATCACCATCTCCCTGGTCTTGCTGACATTCAACCTCAGGTGATTCTGTTCCGTCCACTCCACAAATCTGTCTACCAGTGCCCTGTACTCCCCCTCCTCTCCTCCTCTTATACACCCCACAACAGCTGAGTCATCAGAGAATTTTTACAGGTGACATGACTCAGTGTTGTACTGAAAGTCAGTGGTGTATAAGGTAAAAAGAAAAGGAGAGAGCACAGTCCCCTGTGGCACTCCCGTATCACTAGCCACCACTCCAGACAAGACACTGCCCAGCCTGAAAAACTGTGGTCTGCCTGTCAGGTAGTCAGTAATCCAGGAGATCACAGAGCTGTCAACCCCCATCACCCGCAGCTTCTCGCCCAGCAGCAGTGGCTGGATGGTGTTAAAGGCACTGGAGAAATCAAAAAAAGTGATTCTCACAGTATCTCCTCCACCATCCAGGTGCAGATGGGCTCATTGCAGCAGGTAGATGACAGCATCTTCAACTCCTAAATGGGGCTGATATGCAAACTGCAGAGGGTCCAGCCACGTCTTCACCTGCAGCCTCAGGTGGGCTAAGACCAGTCTCTCCAGGACCTTCATCACATGAGATGTGAGGGCAACTGGTTGATAGTCATTCAGATCCGATGGAGATGACTTCTTGGGGACAAGAACCAGGCAGGATGTCTTCCACAGCACCGGTACTCTCTCCAGGCTCAGGCTCAGGTTGTACAGGTGTTTCAGTACTGGAGCTAGTTGGTTGGCACAGGTCCTCAGGATCTTAGCGGAGATGCCATCCAGGCAGGAAGCCTTCCGCTGACGGAGTCTCTCCAGCTGTTTCTCCACCTGATCTGTAGTCACCGTGAAGTGAGGGAGGGTCCTGGTGCCCCCTGAGGAGGAGGAGGGGGGGATGGAGAGAGGTTCTGCACAGGAGGGTGGGTGGGGAGGGGTGTGTGGGGGTCTGGTTGTGCTGCTCGGGTGACAGACTGTGAGTTGAACCTATTAAAAAACAGATTCAGTTCCTCAGCTCTCTTCTGGCTCCCAGATGGCTGCCTGACTCTCCCCTTGCACCCAGTGATTTGTTTCATTCCCTCCCACACATCTTTAGTGTTGTTTTGCCTGAGTTTCTCTTCCAACTTCCTCCTGTAATTGTCCTTGCACCTCCTCAGCATCTCTCTCAGCTCATGCTGCACTCCCCTCAGCTTCTCCTTGTCTCCAGCCCTAAAAGCTCTCTTCTTTTTGTTCAGAAGTGCTTTCAGGTCACTGGTGACCCATGGTCTGTTGTTGGAGAAGCAGTGTACAGTCTGAGCTGGCATGGTCATGTCTTCACAGAATCTGATGTGTTCTGTGATGCAGTCGGTCATATTGTCTATGTCCACCCCATGTGGTTCACAGAGTACACTCCAGTCTGTCGTCTCGAAGCAGTCCTGCAGTGCATCAGCAGCCTCCTGTGTCCACCTCCTCACAGTCTGTGTATAACCAGGCTGCCTTTGCACAAGGGGAACGTACTTGGGTGTTAACATGACCATGCAGTGATCTGATTTACCAATGGGGGACAGAGCTGTGGCACTATATGCATCTCTGACATTGGCATACAGAAATTCCAGTGTTTTGTTCTCTCTGGTGGGACAGTCAACAAACTGGTGAAAGTTGGGTAAAGTTTTTCCCACTGAGACATGGTTACAATCACCTGTGATGGCCATGAATGCATCCGGGTGCATCTCCAGTAATGTGGCTGCAGTTGAGCCGATGATGTCACAGGCCACCACTGCGTCAGCTGACGGAGGGACGTAGATGATAATAATTAAAGCACACTTCATTTCTCGTGGCATATAATAAGGTCTCATACTGACAGCCAGCAGTTCAATGTCCGGGCTGCAGCACTTTGTGTCTAGGATGTGTCTGGGATGTGTCTAGGATGACACCACCGCTCATTAACAAGACGTGCCACTCCTCCTCCTCTCTTTTCCCTGCTGCTTATCACGTCTCTGTCCCCCCGATTAAACACACGACTGAAATAAAAATACATGAAAGTAAAAATAAAATAAGAATAAAAACGGCGCAGGACTGTGGAAATATAAGATAAGATAAGCCTTTATTAGTGCCACAATGGGGAAATTCCAGGAATGCAACAGCACAGGGATAGCAACACTCAGAGCAACAATCAGAAAGGTGTGCCGGATCAGAAAATTATCACCGGATCAGAAAGAAGATGGAAGATAAAAAGACTCAGAATTGAGCCGCTGTTACAAAAGGCAGCCGACTCGTGTGGCGCCGGAATTAGCAGGTAAAGTCATGTGAGAAAATTAGGACACACTGTGTAAGACTGTGTGTTTAACATATTTGGACATATGGATATTTAATATCAATGTTAAAAATACTGAGAGATTCATGTAATACAACTAAACAATTAAAAATGAATTAAAGACTTTTTTTTCAAATTTTCCGTAAAATGTAATGTGGGGGTGTCCTAAAAAGATGTGGGGTGACCTAATTTATTTCTCACCGTTTGTTTAGAATCACTAATTTTGTCACATGACTGTATGGTTGTGGCTACACAGGTGGTGTCAAGATTGGTAATGATTGACAGCTCACGTGCAGGGAGTGACACCAGAGAAAACACACAATGACACAGAGAAGCAAATGTGATTTGGATTTTATTAACGCAAAAAGGAAAGCTTCGTTAAGGAGAAACGCCACTCGCCAGAGGAAGGCCCAGCCTGTAGGGGGAGACGAGAGCAGGTTAGATAAGAAGGGAGACTGAGAAGGGAAAAATATGACTACTTTCACGTGGGGGAAACAGAGAGCCCAGCAGTGGAACCCAGCACTAACGGGGAACCAGGAGGAGATGCTGGAAGGCGGGGGTAGAGCTGAGTGAGGTGTCTGACCCTGTGGACATGGCTGCTGAACTGGAGATGGTGATGAGGCACGTGAGCGCACAACAACCCCGGAGATGAACCACGAAGGAGGTAGCAACCTGAAGAGGAGAAGACAAAAAAGATTAATGGTTTTTCTTCAGACATGGAGAATCAAACTTACTTGCTGTGGAAGGTAGAATACCCAGTGAGCCAGCGCTGAGGCTTTGACAAGAAGGTCCTTTTAAGCGCTGACGAGGCAGAAGCAGCAGGAGCATCTCACCACGCAGGTGAGGTGACAGCCTGTGGAGTCGGTGACAGTTCAACAGGACGGTAGGGGGAGTGTGCGCTCACCAGAACATGACAGTTTCCCCCCCCTCAAGGGGTGCCTCCTGTTGGCCCACTGAGCTTGATGAGATGTGCCTTATGAAAGGCCTGGACCATCCCCTTGTCATGGAAGTTAGAACCGGGGATCCACAATCTTTCTTCTGGTCTGTGCCCTTTCCAGTGGACAAGATATTGAAGTATGAATGAATGAATCTTTATTTTTATTTCAGATAGATTAAAAGTACAGGTTAAAAGAAACAGAATAATATAACAAAGGGGGAAAGAAAATCCAACAAGGTCAAATTAGACAATAACTCCTCTGATTATACAGTTCAACATAAGTTATCCAAAATGGGTGATGGCTGAAGCCGCAGCTTATATTGCCCACCCATATTCCATCCAAGAATCCAAAAGAAAAACAAAACAAGAGCGATTACAATTCAGAACAAAGCTAAGACAAAATGTGACAAAAAACTAAGCAACAACACAACACAGACTGGATATGACAATCCTTATGTGATTTTACATGTCATCTTGTATATATGTTTGGAGTATTTCTTCCTTTAGTTTTTGTTTAAATTGTCCAAGCGTTGTACATGATTTTAATTCAGGTCCAAAATCGTTGCATAATCTGACTCCTTGCACTGAAACACAGTGTTGCTTGGTGGTAGTTGTCACTGAAGGTTTTTGAAATATACATGTTCCTCTGAAATGATATTGTTTCTCCCTTATTTGGAACAAATTTTGGATATTTGCGGGCAGTGATAGATTCTTCACTTTAAACATTATTATTGCAGTTTTAAAGTCAACCAGATCTTTCAACTTGAGAGCTTTTAATTTAAGAAAAAGTGGGTTTGTTGGTTCCCTGTAAGCAGCTTTGTTTATTATTCTAATAGCTCTCTTCTGAAGCATAAAGAGTGGATATAATTCAATTCAATTCAATTCAATTCAACTTTATTTATATAGCGCCATTTCACAACAACAGTCATCTCATAGCACTATCAACTGTAGGGGGAACCCCCACAGTTGCAGAAAGACCCCAGCAATCAGGCGATCCCCTGTGAGCAAGCACTTGGCGACGGTGGAGAGGAAAAACTCCCTTTTAACAGGAAGAAACCTCCAGCAGAACCAGGCTCAGGGAGGGGCAGTCATCTGCTGCGACTGGCTGGGGGGTGAGGGGATAGAGAAGAAGAAAAGAACAGACATGTAGAGAGCAAACAGCACGATGGGGACTCAATCTATGGGAGAGAACAAACAAATGTTAATGACCAGCAAAAAAAAAAAAAAATTCATAGAGAGTGAGGAAAGGAGTGAGGCCCAGTGCATTACTGGAGGTCCCCCGGCTGACTAAACCTATTAGCAGCATAACTAAGGGAGGGTTCAGAAACACATGATCCCTCCCTAATTGTAGGCTATATCAAAAAGGTAGGTTTTAGCCCTATTCTTAAAAACACAGATCGAGTCTGACTCCCGAATCCAGATTGGCAGCTGATTCCACAGGAGAGGAGCTT
Source organism: Pholidichthys leucotaenia (assembly GCA_020510985.1). Taxonomy (NCBI): domain Eukaryota; kingdom Metazoa; phylum Chordata; class Actinopteri; order Cichliformes; family Pholidichthyidae; genus Pholidichthys; species Pholidichthys leucotaenia. The sequence goes on along the minus strand of CM035841.1, from coordinate 8,634,088 downwards.
GATAACTGAAGGCTCTGCCTCCCATTGTACTTTTGGAGATTCTAGGTATTACAAGTAATCCTGCATTTTGGGAGCGTAGTGCTCTGTTAGGATAATACGGTAGTATCAGATCTTTTAAATAAAAAGGAGCCTGATTGTTTAGAGCTTTGTAAGTAAGAAGAAGGATTTTAAACTTAATTCTAAACTCTATGGGAAGCCAATGAAGGGAGGCCAGAGCCGGAGAGATATGATCTCTCTTTCTAGTACCTGTTAAAACTCTTGCTGCAGCATTTTGGATCAGCTGAAGACTTTTTAAAGATGTTTTAGGACAGCCTGATAATAAAGAATTACAATAATCTAATCTCGAGCTAACAAAAGCGTGGATCAGTTTCTCAGCATCACTCTGAGACAAGATGCTCCTAATCTTGGCAATATTATGCAAATGATAGAAGGCAGTCTTAGAAACAAATTTAATATGTGAATTGAAGGACAAATCCTGATCAAAAATAATTCCAAGGTTGCTCACAGAGCTATTAAGAGAAAGAGTAACCGCATCCAAACTGAAAGTTTGATTTGGAAAGGAATTTCTAAGGTTTTTTGGACCAACAAGAATGACTTCAGTCTTATCTGAATTTAATAGCAGGAAATTACAAGTCATCCAAGCTTTGATTTCCTTAAGACAGGCTTCTAACTTGGCTAATTGATTACTATCATCTGGCTTCATTGACAGGTATAATTGTGTGTCATCTGCATAACAATGAAAATGTATACAGTGCTTTCTAATAATGTTGCCTAACGGAAGCATATATAAACTAAAAGGAGTAGGGCCTAGCACAGATCCCTGTGGAACTCCATGACTAAGCTTTGAGTTGAAAGAAAACTCATTATTTACATGAACAAACTGGAACCTATCAGATAAATAAGATCTAAACCATTGCAACGAAGTTCCATTAAGTCCAACATAGTGTTGTAATCTATCAAGTAGAATATTATGATCGATAGTATCAAAAGCTGCACTAAGGTCTAAAAGGACAAGTACAGAAACTAGTCCATTATCAGATGCAATGAGGAGGTCGTTAGTGACCTTCGCTAAGGCTGTTTCAGTACTATGATGGATTCTAAACCCAGATTGAAACTCTTCAAGTAAACCATTTCCCTGCAGGTGGTCAAATAATTGTGTAGCAACAACTCTTTCTAAGATTTTTGAAATGAAAGGGAGATTAGAGATTGGTCTATAGTTAGCTAAAGCTCCTGGATCTAGTGTTGGCTTTTTGAGTAAGGGTTTAATTACAGCCGTTTTAAAAGCCTGTGGTACATGGCCTAAAGTTAATGAAGAATTGATTATATGAAGAATAAAGCTACCAATAAGTGGGAAGACTTCTTTAAATAACCTGGTAGGAATAGGGTCTAAAAGACAAGTTGAAGGTTTGGATGAGAAAACTATTTTTTTTTATTTATCTTTTTTTCATATGAAAGACAAAAAAAATAGAAAGGTGTCTTTACCTTCTTTACATGTTTCAACTGCACTGCAGCCTTCATCAGAAGAGTCAGCTGATTGCTGCCAGGTGACATTTATCAGCTGATTTTCGTAGGCGGGGCCAGCTCAGCAGACCTGTCAGATCCACCAAGCTGGCCCCGCCTCCCGCCGTCAGATGGTCTCTGGAGAATGTGGTCCCAGGTGTGAGAAAGCATAAAGGCCCCCTCATCTCGGTTCATGGTGTCTTTTCCCCGCTTTCTGATCTCTATTGCCTCCTTGATCCAGCGTTTGTGTCTGTTGCTCTCCGATCCAATAATTTTTGTGTTGTCCCAGTCCATGATGTGATTATTTCTTTTGCAGTGGTCCGATATAGCTGATTTTAATGTTTCTTGTTCTGCTTTTTCTTTTTGTGATCTTGTGAGTCGTCCTTGTGTTTCCTTCTCACATTCCTTCTGGTGTTCTTTTTTTCTTTTGGTGAATAATCTTCCGGTTTCTCCAATGTAGGTTTTGTTGCATGATCTGCATGATATTTCATATATTACATTGCATTTGTTGTCTTGTTCTATTCTGTCCTTGGGGTTTACTAACAACTGTCTTAATTTTTTGTGTGGTTTGACTGCTGTGTTTATTTTGTATTTTTTCATGATCCTTTGAATTGGTTCCGTGATCCCCCATATGTATGGTATAGTTATGGTGTCCTTGTTTTTGATTTCAGCTTTTGTTCCATGTCTTGTGTCCTGTTTATTTTCTTTGTTTTTGACTTGCTGTTTCCCTTTGTTTATGGCCCATACTGGATATTGGCAGCGTATAAGTGCATGTTTTATGTGGTTTTCCTCTTCCTGTCTGTCTTCTTGTTCCGTGATGATGGTGGCTCGTTCATATAATGTCCTGACGACTGATAGCTTGTGTGCTGTGGGGTGTTCCGATGTCCATAGTAGGTATTGATCTGTGTGGGTTGGTTTCCTGTAGACTGTGATTTTTATGCTGCCGTCCTTGTTGTGGTGGATTTTCATGTCCAGAAAGGCTATGGTGCCATTTTCCTCCTCTTCGTGTGTGAATTTTATGTTCCCCGTACTGTCTGTGCTGTTCAGATGGTCAGTGAGTTCTTGTGTGTGTCCTTTCCTTATTTTTTCCAGAATGTCATCTACGTATCTCTTCCAAAGGGTGGGTTTGCATATTGTGGGTGCTGTGTTGATGGCTTTATTTTCCAGATCCTCCATAAAAAAGCTGCTCATGATGGCTGATAGTGGGTCTCCCATTGCAAATCCTTCTTTTTGTTTGTAGATTTTTCCTCTGTATTGAAAATAAGTGGATTTTGCAACAAACTGTAATAATTTGGATATGTCATGGACTGTGAGGTTAGTGCGTCTTTTTAGGGTACTGTCCTTGTTGAGGCGTTCTTGCACTATATGTAGTGTGACGTCAATAGGAGTCTTTGTGAATAAAGAGATGACGTCATGTGAAATGAGGAGCTCGTCTGATTCTATTTTTATGTCTTTGAGTTCTTGTGCCAGCTCTTTTGAATTTTTACAGTGAAAGTCTGATAGTCCAAGGAGGGGTTTGATGATTTCAGCTAGGGCTTTTGATAAGTTGTATGTGACTGATCCAATGCTGTCTATTATTGGCCGCAGTGGGATATCCTTTTTATGTATTTTCGGTGTTCCATAAATCCGAGGGGTGATGCTGGCTGTGGGGATCAGGTGATCATATGCGTCCTTTGTGATTTTATTGCTTTCTAATAGAGGTTTGAGAAGGGCTTTTAGCATTTTTTTCTTTTCTTCTGTCGGGTTTGTTTCAATGATTTCGTATGTGCTACTGTCTGCCAACATGGTTTCCATCTGTTTTTCGTATGTTTCCGTATCCAAAATTACTGTTGTTCTGCCTTTATCTGCTGGGAGGATTGTGATCGTTTTATCTGTTTTGAGTGAGTTTAATGCTTTTTCTTCTTTTCTTGTGACGTTGCTTTGTGGTAGTTTGGCCGTTTTTAGGATTCGGGCGACTGCGTTTCGGAGTGCTGCTTTTTCTCCTTGGTCCTGGATTTTTTCACATGCCAGTTCTGTTGCGAGGATGTATTTTTCATGGGGGATTCTGGCTGGTGTGATGGCGAAGTTCAGTCCTCTGTTCAGCACTGTTTTTTCCGTGTCTGTGAGTGTGCGTTGTGATAGGTTTTTGACCCACTTATCGTTCTTTTCCGTGTGTGTTTGTCTTCGTCCGTTCTTTCTTTCTGTGAGTTTTTTTTAGTTTTTTCAGTTGGCGGTTTTTCGTTGTAATGAATTCCTGTTCGTGTGCGTGTTTCAGTTGTGCTTTTATCTGCTCCTGCGTTTCCTGGTCGGTCGGGTAGCGTTGCTTAAACATGTCCGTTTCCTCCTTGATTTGGTTGTTGATTTTGTCCACTTTATTTGCCGTTATTCTTATACGTTCTTTTATGAGGTCTTTCCGTGCTTTGTTGATGATTTTTTTTGCGTTTTTGGTCAGGATTGGATTTCTTATCTTGAGGCTTATTGGTGTGACGTCCTCATCTCTGCAACGGAGGTTAAATCGTAGGTGGTTTCTGAAGCGTGCTCGGGTTTTCTCCAATTTCTCCAGCCGGCGGAAGTCTTTAATGCAAACTTGTCCATAACTTCCACGTAATACATCAAATAGATTCATTATGTCTTCTTATAATTATTTATCTTTTTTTCATATGAAAGACAAAAAAAATAGAAAGGTGTCTTTACCTTCTTTACATGTTTCAACTGCACTGCAGCCTTCATCAGAAGAGTCAGCTGATTGCTGCCAGGTGACATTTATCAGCTGATTTTCGTAGGCGGGGCCAGCTCAGCAGACCTGTCAGATCCACCAAGCTGGCCCCGCCTCCCGCCGTCAGATGGTCTCTGGAGAAAGTGCAGTTGAAACATGTAAAGAAGGTAAAGACACCTTTCTATTTTTTTTGTCTTTCATATGAAAAAAAGATAAATAATTATAAGAAGACATAATGAATCTATTTGATGTAGGAAACTATTTTGTCTAACTCACAAAGGTCGATTGGAGTAAACTCATCAAGACAGACATCAAAAGAAGGAGTTGTAGTAGTTACAGTATTTAAGTTAACTGTGGGAAGAATCTGATTGATTTTATCTCTGATGGATGAAATTTTATTATTGAAAAAGTTCATAAAGTCCTGACTAGTAAGCTCTAAGGGGATGCTAGGATTGACAGAGTCCTGACTCTTTGTCAACCTGGCTACAGTACTGAAAAGAAACCTGGGATTATTCTTGTTCTCTTCTATTAATGCAGAGTAATAACTCGTTCTAGCTTTTCTAAGAGATTTTTTATAAATTAAAAGATGATTTCTCCAAGCTAAATAGATTTCATCTAAATTAGTAGAGCGCCATTTTCTTTCTAATTGACGAGTCTTCTGTTTTAAGCTACGAGTTTCTGTGTTGAACCAAGGAGTTAAAAATCTCTGATTAGGCTTTTTCTTTTTTAAGGGGGCCACCAAGTCTAGAGCCTGATGCAGAGAAGCTGAAACACTATCCACCATGTTATCAATTACAGAAGGAGCAAGCTGTCTATAGCTTATTTCCGTTGTGTTGACACATGGCATAGAGGAAACAATCTGCATAAATTTGGAAACAGCATCATCTGAGAGGCATCTACTGTGATAATATTTTTCTTTAGGAGCCAAATAGTCAGAAATAGTAAAATCAAAGGTTAACAGACAATGGTCTGAGAGTACAGGGTTATGAGGAGACACTACAAGATTTTCTATTTCTATGCCATATACAAAAACAGCTGCTGATCGTCTGGAGCCTCCATCTTCACCTCCGGCTGCAGCAGCTCCAGCTGCCTCCTGCTCGCAGAGATAGCAAAAAAGACGTAACAAACTAATAGTTTTTTGAATGCAGAAGATGCAATAGACTTACACAGTGGTCCTCTCCGGCATACAACTAGGAGCATGCCGGTCGCTATGGAGGGTGAGAGTGTGTATGGGCACATAATCATACCATGCAGGATAGCTGGGTAGACGGTTATGCTGTTTCATTCCATCTAGCGGCAATGCTCTGCACTGTGTGTGTTTATATATTTGCATATTTGTTCCGTCTAGCTGCAATGCTCCGTACTGTGGGTGTTTATATATTTATATATCTACATGTTATTCCATCTAGCTACATTGCTCCGCACTGTGTGTGTTTATATACTTGCATATTTATTCCACCTAGCTGCAATGCTCCGTACTGTGGGTGTTTATATATTTACATATTTATTCCATCTAGCTACAATGCTCTGCACTGTGTGTTCATATATTCATATATTTATTCCATCCAGCTACAATGCTCTGCACTGTGTGTCTGTGTGTGTGTGTATATATATATATTTTATAGTAATACGTACATATGTTTATTAGCTGCTCTTGCTTGCTTGTTTTTTTTTCTTGCCTTCTGATTGTTGCTCTGAGTGTTGCTATCCCTGTGCTGTTGCAATCCTGGAATTTCCCCGTTGTGGGACTAATAAAGGCTTATCTTATCTTATCTTATCTTATCTTATATGTCAGAACAAGGTCCAATGTATGGTGGAGGTAATGAGTAGAATTTCCTACTTTCTGAGAAAACCCAATCGAGTCTAATATTGAATTAAAAGCCACATTAAGGCAGTCACTATCTACATCCACATGTATATTAAAGTCTCCTACTATAATTATTCTATCAGATTTCAGCACTAAATCACCTAAGAAATCAGCAAATTCGGATAAAAATTCTGAGTAGGTTGATGGGGGACGATAAACTATGGCAAATAAAATTGGGTTTAACCTAAAATTGATAAAGTGCCCAATACTGAGGACCAGGCCCTCAAAGGAATTATAACATGTTTTTTGCTTTACATTAACTAGTAATTTGGAATGGTAAATTGTTGCTACTCCTCCTCCACGACCAGAACTTCTGGGATTTTGACAGTTTAAATAACCAGAGGGAGTTGATTCATTTAAACCAACATAATCCTCTTGCCCTAACCAAGTCTCTGTAAGGGAAATTAAGTCAATCTGATGATCAATTAACAGATCATGGTCTAACAGAGACTTGGGAGTTAGAGACCTAATATTTAATAAACCACATTTAATTTTTAAATTATGAGGAGGAACAGAGGCCAAATCATTCAATTTAGAGGCTTTATGTTTAATTTGAGTTTTACCAATATTTTGCTTTATCACTTTGGGATGCTTATACATTATATTTTTATTTACTTTGGAGGGAGCAGACAATGATTCTCTGATGGGGAAGACAGGGGCTAAGCTGAGGGGTGGCGGATGAAGAGGAGCTGCAGAGAGGCGTGTAAGACTGCGACTCTGCTTCCTGGTCCCAACTCTGAGTAGTCACGGTTTTGGAAATTTGGATAAAAAAGATGCCAGATTGTTAGATAAATGAGAAGCACCATCCAAAGTGGGATGAATGCTGTCTCGTCTCATAAGACCAGGTTCTCCCCAAAAAGAGCTCCAATTGTCAATGTAGCCCACGTCATTTTTAGGACACCACACAGACAGCCAGCGGTTCAAGGATGACGAGCGGCTAAACATGTCATCACTGGTCAGATTGGGGAGGGGCCCAGAGAATACTACAGTGGCAGACATCGTTTTTGCAAAGTCACACACCGATTCTATATTAAGTTTCGTGACTTCCGACTGCCGGAGACGGATGTCATTAATGCCGGCGTGAATAACAATTGTGGAGTATTTACAGTTACTTTTAGCCAGCATTTTCAAATTTGACTCGATGTCGCCTGCTCTGGCCCCAGGAATGCATGTGACTATGGCTGCTGGAGTCTCTAGGTTCACGTTTCTGACTACAGATTCGCCAATGATCAGAGTTTTTTCCTCAGCGGGTGTGTCGCTGAGTGGGGAAAAACGATTAGAAACGTGAACAGGTTGGTGGTGAACCGGGGCTTTGCGACTAGGCTTCCTTCTCACCATCACCCACCCAGTCTCCTCGCTGCTGAGGAGAGCTGAGGGACCGCTGACAAGGGGGGCCTAAGCTAGCTAGCTCCGCTGCAGCTAATGGGCGTCCGTCAAGATTAACTGGCGCAGACGGTGTTTCAATGCAGCGGAGCCGGGATTCCAAATCAGACAACCTCGCCTCGAGCGCCTCAAAAAGACAACATTTATTACATTTACTGTTATCGCTAAAAGAGGCAGAGGTGTAGCTAAACATCTGACAGAGAGAGCACACCAGAGGAGGAGAGGAAGGAGAGCTAGTAGCCATAACTAGTGGCTGGAGAGCAAACCACACAGGCAGACAGCAAAACAGGAAGTGACGATACGTTACCACAAGGAAGTGACGATCCCAGTCTTCTCCCAAGATTTCACTCTGTGTAGTATTGCAATTGATTTGGATACTTTACCTTTAATATAATTAATATGTGACTTCCAACACAGTTTATTATCAATTATTACTCCAAGAAATTTAGTTTCAGATACCCTTTCAATCTCTACACCATTTACACTGAGTTTAGATACTAAGTTGTTGTGATGGTTGTTAAAAACTATAAATTTTGTCTTACTTAAATTGAGCGTTAATTTGTTTGAATCAAACCACAGTTTAAGCTTTCCTAATTCCTTTCCGAGTGTATCCAGAAGTTGTTCCATATCCCTGAAGTCCCTGGCCCCGACGCCGAACAGCCACAATTCTGTGAACCGTGTAGGCAGTTTGGCTGTCGAGGATTTGAGGGGGAGGAGGTGGCTTCGGCCCCGGGGGGGGGGGGGGGGGGGGCTGAAAGAGAGGGGCTTGATTTTTGAAACTTGGAAGGTGGGGTGAATCCGCATCTCCGGCGGGAGCTTCAAGCAGACCATGATGTTGTTAATTACCCTTGAGATGGGAAATGGGCCCAGAATAAATGCAGAATAAAGGTATATTTTAATGGATTATGGGCTTCTAGCACTTAGGTGAGAAATTTGAAGCTAATGAATCACAATAAAATGAAAACGGCAGAATTAATAAAGGCTGCAGTACGAGCCATTTTTACTCAATAGAACTAAACTGAAATGAACAAATCTTCCCAGGAAATGAACTGAAACCCTTTTCAAAAATTGAAAGTTAATTTGTAGTTAAAATATAAACAACACAAAATAAAAGAAACTAAATTATTAAACCCTACTGTGGTGTAGGGATTTAAAAAAATGATTATTCATTTTACTGTGAAATCTCTTCTCTTCACCTCCCCTTCAGATGTGAGAGAACTTGGTTTCCACTCCAAGCTCCATCCTGCACTGAGACCTTCTGAAGGTCAGAGGTCGTCAGTGGAGGACCAGCCCTGCTTCACGTGGATTTCAGCACAGAAGAAGACCTCACATTTTTCAGGGTCTTAGTTTGTAAATTCAAGATTCAAGAAGGTGCTGCCAGAATTCTCTCCATACTCCAACATGCATTCAATGCAATTTAGTTGTTGCAATGACTAATTATTTTATTTCTTTTTTTAATTTAAGTTCTCACCAAGAATACAATGTTGGTCATTTTTGACAATTTTACTGGCATTTAATTCTACATAAATCACAGTTTAACAGTAAATTTTTGGCAATTCTGTGCTTTTCTTGTGGTGTTCCATAGAACAGCATCACTGTAAACTATGGAAACAGCAGCTACTTTAAAATCTGGACTTCCTCACACTATTTTCTGTGCAAAAAAACTCAAAAAATGTCACAACTTTTTGGAAAAGCGCCACAAATTCAGGCTTTTTGGGCCACAACAATCACAAAAACGGCCAACAAAATCCTGGAGGGACTGAAATCCAGTGAGATCATGTCTGCATGCTTCATGCATTGAATTTGTTTAGCGACTCTGGGTTGTTAACGTGACGCGACACACCGTTTGCACTAAAGAAAGCACTTGTGTGCACTTTGTGAACTCATAAGTTAAAAAATAAAAAGTGCATTGTTGTAACTGATTTGGGGTCAGTTCTATATGTGATAATTTATGTATTAACAAAGTTGAGAACTGCTTGCTCTGAACTCACATAAAATTACATGCAGGCACACAAGTTCACCATGAGGCAGATGGATGAACTCACTGTCAGAAGTTGGCTTTGGGGTCTTCTTTTTCCTTTAACATATAAAACAAACATCATACTGTCAGGATAATGTGCTTTAAGGAACATTTTATTTATTTTGGAACCTAAAAAATTATTTTAATCAAATTAAAAAGAGCAAAAATGGCCTTAGTCAAGCATGTGGATATTAAATGAATCACATTCAAAGTAGTGTTGCAGAGCAGGCCAATATGGCAGTGCAGCAGGCTCACAACATTACAGTTCCAGCTTTGGTTAACACCAATACTTTATGAATGACAGTGTTTTAATAAGATCTCAGTCCTTCCAGGATTTCACGGAATGTTTTTATGATTGTTGCGGCCCAAAAAGCCTGAATTCACGGGAGCTTTTTTAAAAAGTTGTGATAAAAGTTGTGATGTTTTAGAGTGTTTTGCTCTAAAAGTTGTGGTAAGAATTACAAAATTTTAAAGCAGATGTTTTGTTTTTTTTCCAGTTTACTGCAGTGATATTCTATATAACAATACAAGAAAAGCACAGGAGTGTCAAAAAATTCCTATTATAGTGATTTAGATATAGATAGATGTACTTTATTGATCCCAAACTGGGAAATAACATTTGTAAATTAAGCTGAAACTTCTGCTATACAGAAAAACTCTTTTGTGCAACAGCAAATACAGACTTTAACACAATATCCATTACAACAGCTAAATTGCATTTAATGCATGTTAAAGAGGAGATATGTGGAAATTATTAGCAGCACCTTCATTTGAAAACTCCCTACAGTCCCCAACCACTCGGTACCGAGCGGAGAGGAAAAAATAATTAATCTATTCTGTTGCTCTGTATTGTCTATATGAGTGTGTTTTTATCTGGAAAAAAAAAATACAGAGAATATTCTCTCTCTTTCTGTGCCTGACTCCTACCTGTTTGTCTGCTGCACGTCAGTCTTAACACACATCTTTCATTTATGGTGGCATGGGTGTGTGTGTGTGTGTGTGTGGGGGGGGGGGGGGTTGTCCGTCCAGAACGGAGATCCACAGATTTACAGCTCACTGACCAGATGTATCATTTTACCTCTAAAGATGTGTAAAATGTTAACACTCGCTGTAGTGTTAATAGTTTTAAAGCGTCTCTCCTCACGCCCACTCCAGTGACAGGGTGCTTTTGGGGCAGGCGGACATTTTTCAACACAAACCCAGCGCTTCATACAAGCGGTCAGGATGGAGACGTGGCAAAATGGCCACCGGTAGGCTGGGGGAGCTGATGGAGGAAGGGATGTTGCTGGAAACCTCACGGGTGAGTGTTTTGGGTTTTTTTTTAAATCACACACTGTTTGCTGATGTGTTCTGTTAATATTCACTGCCAACATGGAAGTGAATGCGGTGCAGTGATGCATTTGGTTGATTATACTCAGACTGAACGTTTGAACACCACTGAGAGACAAATTTGATTAGTGAAATTGGTGGAAGTTGACGAGGATCTGCCAAAATTGTGAGAAAGTTGCAGTTATTGGACAAAGTTGCAAGGTCGTGCAATAGTTGTGCTGACTTGCTGATTTTGTGTGAATTGGCATGATCGCAATATTGCGAAATCCTGGCGGGCCTGGGATCCGTGTTTCTCCATGTGACGTGTGCAGCTGCTCAATGTTTTGCCTTCACTGTTCACCCTCTTGTCACTCACACCAGGCAGTGAGGGGGAGCCAAACATTCGTTGGAAAAAAATACGCCATTATTTTGCTTATATCGCCAGTAGTCGGGGTAACTTTATGGAGACCACAGAGAACATGTGAAAGACCTCCACAGACCAGTGGAGCCAAACATAACACTTTTTTACTTCTCGAGACAAAAGACATAAACTGATAAGTTAATGCCACATTTCTGTTGTTACATTATACAATAATCTTAATGAACAGATACTAGAAAAGCACAAGTGTGACGTAAATACCAATCCTCCGACGTTCATCTTGAAGCCTTCTAGTCATGTCAGGACTGTTTTTTTGACTCAATATTGTGGGTTTGTTAGTTTATCAGTAAAAGACATGTAAATATCTCACAAGAGCAAATTTGTAAAATGCAGTGAAACTCACCTTTTTCTTTACTGCCTGAGTCTGGGCTGCTGCTCCCTCCTGTGGACACATCCAGAATGATTGTTGAATCACTTGAATCAATTTCATCCGTCACTGGGTTGCTCAAGATGACGCTTCTTTGTAGAGCTGCAAAGATTCTATCTATCTATCTATCTATCTATCTATCTATCTATCTATCTATCTATCTATCTATCTATCTATCTATCTATCTATCAGATTAGTTAATAAATCAATTATTTAATAAATATTAAATCAGTCACCCAGTACTTTTACATGAATGATCATTTTAAGCAGTTACTTTTCTTTTTTTTGACTAATGTCCATATGTGATTTTAGTTTCTCGCTTGGTGAGTCCTCCATGACAGTGAAGCGACTATATTTAGGCTGAGGACAAAACGACATTTGAGAACATTTTTTCCCAAAGCTTTGGGAAAAAGTGATCAACATTTTTACACCTGTCTGACATTTTATTGACCACACAACTAATCAGTTACACTGGGAAATTATTAACAGAATAATTGTTGATAGAAAACAATCAATAGCTGCAGTTTTACCTGTTTGAATGTCTCCTGTTTTTTGGGGGGATCTCACATTTTGCAATCTTTAGTTCAGCTGTGCATACACACCAACCTGCACAAGACATTTCATAATTCAAATCTCTACTAAAAATGTCCAACACACTTTGGTCATCAGCTGGATGCAGTTCACTTACCCATAGATGTGTCTTCAAATCTTGGTCCTGCAGCGTGGGGTAACACCGTACTATTCTCTTTGCCATTGCTGTAATCTCTGGTTTGGATGGATATCTGTGTGATTCTTCATCCCCTTTTGCCCTCAGGATTGCTATCATACTGGTCATGGTGTTTCGGATGAGCCGGCATCTGAGCTCCTTTGACATTTTGCAGTTGCGCTCTTCACCTTTCTTAGACAACTCAAAGTATTGCTGTCGGACTTGCTCAAGTTCAGTGTCAGTGTGCAATACATGTTCTGGAAAGGATAACGTCACAACCTTTTCAGGGGATGTGCACTTTGCAGGACTTGCATTCTCAACTGTGGATGTCTGTCGCATGGGTGACTCATGAATGAAGGCACTGCCCGATGATTTCAAGTCTTCTTGGCCACATTCCCGTAAAACAGTAGATAATGAACTAATGTTAATTATTATTCTGCTTAGTGACAAAATAAATTAATGTAGGTAAGGTTGGTGACTACCTCCTTGTGGTACAACAGAAAAAAAAAACTGTGAAAAAACAAAAACAGAATTAAGTTAACTAACAAAAGCTGGACTGAACACACCAGTAGGCTGAGCATTAAACTATTGCCGTTAGCTCTATGTGCTACTGGTTATATCTGGTTAGTTAATTCAATTCAATTCAATTCATTGTTTATTTCAAACTCAGGGTTCATATTATGGGCAAAACTAAAACGAGTAGAAAATAGATAAACAAATAAATAAATAAAAGTATATACAGATCAGCAGACACTCGGCGCTCTTGTAACAACAATGACATACAATAATGGGCTCAGTATAAAATGGAACGCCACCACTTCCAAATGCTGGAATGAAGTGTGAGTGACGAGTTGACAATTGCTGATATAAGATGATTGTTACATGCCAGCAACCTTCTCAAAAAACTGTAAACATTCTTACGTATCAATTCGCCAAAAGACGGAATGTTCACAGACACAAACATCTTGCTTGCACTCGACCTTCGTGGTACATCTAACAGTCTTCTTAGATTTAAGGCTACGTCACAGAGAAACTGACCTCCTCGAACACACCATGACAAACACACCAGATGGCTTTTCTCCATAAGAAGTTTTCTGGGCCCGGGAAACGATCCCTCAAGTCTTCACAGAGAGGGTACCCTTCATTGCCTCGCTGATGCTTGCAGCTGTTAACACACTGGATGACAAATACAGCTATATGAAACTGTGCCCTAGAGTAGATAAGAGTTTCCCATTAATGATGTAGACCATGGCACACTGCCACAGGTGTGTATGCATTCTTACACAAAAAATGCAACAAACCAGAACCAAGCAGGTAAATCTATGAATTTAATTAAGATATACTGTATATTTTGAGCTGCCAGAGCAACAAAATTACTTGAGTTTCAAGCCCTGCACAGAATGTTACAAATAACATTAACAATAACCATTAATGAGCATCCATTAATATACAGTGTATACTGAGTTCACACCACACACTGGGTCAGCTGCCTATCAATTACCCTGGCCAAAAAAACGTAAGGCAGTGGCTATGGTTACGCAAGACGTAGCCATAGAATGTCTTCTATATATACGGCTAGAATTCAAATGGCCAGTTAGTGTCGCATGATTCTGCATGCCGTACCTGTCATTACTGATTGGAATATTCACAGTCGCTGTAGTGTAAATGGTCACTTATATAGCGATCTTCTCGTCTCTGGATGAATAAAGCGCTTTACAGATCCAGCTATCCATATATTCACACACACTGATGGTGGCGGAGCCGCCATACACAGGCAGCAGTGTACAGGGCAGGTGAGGGAACGGAGGTAGTTCAGCACACGGAAGAAACTGAGGCAACAGGTGGAGGGGTGGAACCCGGACGGGACAAATGGGCAAAATGTTCGGCGACCGTGCCCAGCTGCTGCTTAATAGTTTGCAGCTGTTGCGTAAGCACGGCCCCCTGCCTCTATGCGGCATCCAGAATATCCAAAGCGGAGTGTTCCGCTGATGCCGCTCCCGCTGAGCTTGCACTGTGGCTGGCTCATTATGTCATGATTGGTAATGATTGACAGCTCACGTGCAGGGAGTGACACCAGAGAAAACACACAATGACACAGAGAAGCAAATGTGATTTGGATTTTATTAACGCAAAAAGGAAAGCTTCGTTAAGGAGAAACGCCACTCGCCAGAGGAAGGCCCAGCCTGTAGGGGGAGACGAGAGCAGGTTAGATAAGAAGGGAGACTGAGAAGGGAAAAATATGACTACTTTCACGTGGGGGAAACAGAGAGCCCAGCAGTGGAACCCAGCACTAACGGGGAACCAGGAAGAGATGCTGGAAGGCGGGGGTAGAGCTGAGTGAGGTGTCTGACCCTGTGGACATGGCTGCTGAACTGGAGATGGTGATGAGGCAGGTGAGCGCACAACAACCCCGGAGATGAACCGCGAAGGAGGTAGCAACCTGAAGAGGAGAAGACAAAAAAGATTAATGGTTTTTCTTCAGAGAGGGAGAATCAAAGTTACTTGCTGTGGAAGGTAGAATACCCAGTGAGCCAGCGCTGAGGCTTTGACAAGAAGGTCCTTTTAAGCCCTGACGAGGCAGAAGCAGCAGGAGCATCTCACCACGCAGGTGAGGTGACTGCCTGTGGAGCCGGTGACAGCTGAACAGGACGGGAGGGGGAGTGTGCGCTCACCAGAACATGACAGGTGGAGGTACGTATGTGCATGAGAGTGCAGAGTGGAGACACACAACTGAAGACACAATAGAGTAAAATGGCCCAAGGATTATGGAAAAATATACATCCTAGTGGTTTCACTAATGGGTCAATGTACATGAAAGTGATGAGTGCAAAGACAGGTGAGTTACAGTGATCATTAAAAGTCTTCAGTTCTGTGCATGTGAGCGTTGGGAGGGAGGGGGGTGGGGCCTGTGTCTGCTGGCAGTCCGGATGGCCCAGGGGAGGAAACTGTTTTTCAGTCTGGAGTTGTGGGGCCTGATGGATGTGAACGGTGGTCCAGAGGGCAGCAGGTCAAACAGGTGGTGGGAGGATGTGAGGGGTCTCCTGTGATGGCCTTGGTCCTTCTGAGACAGGAGGATGTGAGGATGTCCTCCAGGGAGGGCAGAGGGCCACTGAGAATGTTCTGGGCGGTGTTGATGACCCTCTGCTCAGCCTTCTAGGACAATCTCTGCTCTCTAACATGCATTCAATGCAGTTTAGCTCTGGTCATGGAGAACTATTTTTTCATCCTTTTTCCTCAGGTTCTCAGCTAGAGTAGCCTACAGTGTTGGTCATTTTGATGACAGATTTATGAGGAGCTGCTTCATTCTCACTGAATTGTGTTCAAGTCTGTATTTGCTGCTGCACTAAAGAGTTTTTCTGTAGAGCACAAGTTCCTGCTGAATTTACAAATCAGTTTAATAGGAAATTTTTGACAATCCTGTGCTTTTCTTGTGTTTTACAGAATATCACTGCAGTAAACTATGAAAAAAAGCATCTGCTTTAAAATTTGTAATTCCTCCTACAAATTTGGTGCAAAAAAACCTCTCAAAACATCACAACTTTTACCAGAACTTTTTTAAACTCCCACAAATTCAGGCTTTTTGGCCTTCACCAATGATAAAAACATGTCCTGAAATCCTGGAGGGACTGACTGAGCCACATTGTCCAGCAGGGTCCTGTTCATGGTCTGCCGACTGGTCCATTTAGCAGAGGATCTATTGTGCTCCCTCCTCTGGACAACACAGACAAGGGAGAATATCTATGTTAGACCCCAGCAAGAATAGTCAATGTCGTTGATGTAAATACTGCTGTTTCTTTATTTTGTCCGACATCACGTTAAATATGCTAAACATTTAAAAAATTAAAACATTTAAAATGCTGATCTGTATATTCTTTTATTTATTTATTTATTTTCTACACGTTTTAGTTCTGCATTTAATATGAACCCTGAGTTTGAAATAAACGTTTGAAATTGAAATTTGAAATTAAAATTAAAAGTAGATATAGGGCTCCTAGTAGATCTGGGCTCTTGGCAGATAAGGCAGTGGTCTGCCTTTGCCTCATGGTACCATAAGTCCGCCTCTGTACATGTGTCACATAAAATGTTTCGTCTGGTTAAACCATAACTTTTATTTTTCCATATCAATCTGATTGATATTGATATCAATTACACAATTAAATTGTGTAAAACTTAAATAAAAAAAAAAAATCCTTTTCAGCCTATCCAGGTCTGGACTGCATCAGGCCAGTCTAGTAGCCACACTCTTTTACTAGGAAGCCACGCTGTTGTAACACGTGCAGAATGTGGCTTGGCATTGTCTTGCTGAAATAAGCAGGGATGTCCCTGAAAAAGACGTTGCTTGGATGGCAGCAGATGTTGCTCCAAAACCTGTATGTACCGTTGAGCATTAATGGTGCCTTCACAGATGTGCAGGTTCCCCATGCCATGGGCGCTAACACCCCCCCATACCATCACAGATGCTGGCTTTGAACTTAACGCTGAGAACAGTCTAGATCAGGGGTGTCAAACTCATTCCATGGAGGGCCAGGACCCTGCATGTTTTGCTTTTACCCAGTGTCTTCAGCAGGTGTTTTCACTGATCAGCAGTCAGTGGGAAGAAATTCAGCGAGATCACCTGTTGAAGACACTGGGTGGAGGTAAAACCTGCAGGGTCTTGGCCCTCAGTGGAATGAGTTTGACACCTGTGGTCTAGATGGTCCTTTTCCTCTTTAGCAGGACACCACGTCCACATCGAGGACACCACGTCCAGAATTTCCAAACCCAATCTGAAATGTGGACTCATCAGACCAGCATCAGACCAGTGGACAGCAGACTTTTCCATGTTGCATCAGTCCATCTCAGATGAGCTCAGGCCCAGAACAACCAGTGGTGTTTCTGGGTGCTGTTGATCTCTGGCTTTGGCTTTGATGGTAGAGTTTAACTGGTATTTTATTGATTTGGTTCTTGGTTTATTTAGCAGGGACATTAATGAAGAGTTTTGTAAAGGTGCCAGAATTAGCCAAAAGGCTATTTTTCATCTGTAGTCCCTGGACAGATGTTACAAGTCATCCTAAAAGTAACAAAAATGAATATAAAATTACAAGAAACAGAAGCAACCTAATAACAGAAATATTGGTCTTAATATGAAAACTTATTAGAACATCCTTATGTTCTAGGCTATTGTCACAGAAACATGCGTTTAAGACATTTAACATTTAAAACATGTGACAAACAGTAGAAATGCTGCAAGACAATCAGATGAAAAATGTTGGTGTCAGTTAAAATATGAGCCAAGTTCAAACCACATCCAGTAACCAGAATGATTAGACACAAGACAAACCTGCAAACCAGAAGCAGACAAGAACACGTAGATAGCATCAAACAAGGCAACAATGAAGCATGCATACAGGCACAGAAAGACAAAAGCCCCTTTTACACTAGTACCCACTCAGCCTACTCTACTCAACTCTACCCGGTTTGTAGGGTTTTCCATTAGTACCTAGTACCCGGTACCAGGGACTTTTTTTGTACCTATTCGAGGGGGAGTACTAACCGTGCTGAGTTGGGCTGAAAATGTGACATCAACAGACTGCAGGCTACTGATTGGTGAGGGCATAACGTCATGAGAGCGCCGTCTTCTGCAGAATTTCCATCCACCATTTAAAGTTTACTGAGTAAACACAGTCAGTGAGTAAACACAATATTAATATAGATGGCTTTGCGGGTTTCGTGGAAATCTACACCGTGGTCCACAAACAAAGAGTGCAGACTTTTCTGTGCTTGGTGGCTAATAGTATCCAGAGGGAGATGCAGCGACCCACAACGAAACAGATGGCAGCCCAGGACACAACCGGGCATTAAAACAGCAGGGAGAAGCTGAAGGTGAAGGATGAGAGAACCATGGATGGTGAGTGTTTTGTGATATTGTGCATCTTTTCGCTTATTTATCCTATTGGTGGCAAGCTCACTTTTTTTGAGCAATAACGTCATTCTCTCCTGGCTAACAAGTGTTAGTGAGGAGCGCTAGCTAGCTAGCTAGTAGCCAACTGCTGATTTGCGTTTGCTTTGTCTGAAGTATTCGCTTGTGAGAGTGAATACTTCAGACTCATATAATTTCCTAAATCCTCATAATAGACCCACATAGCTATTCTTTCTTTTTCACCATAAATCCCTGGCTTGAAAATGTACTTGTGTACGTACAGAGTTGATCTTGTGGTGTTCACTTGTCAGGGGTCCACAACCTGGTCCCATTTTTAGCTGTGGTGGAGGAAGTAATGATATAATTCTTGTTTTTGAAAAACTGATGTAGCACATGAACTCACTTTGGAATGTACTTGCAGTCAACGTGCTTCGTTGAAATTATTTAAGTCCCCTGACTGTGTTAACTCGTTCAGATTTCTGAGGCCACAATAAAAACAAATTATTTTAAACATAACCTGGTGCCCGAAAAATCTGCTCTACTGAGGCACAGCAACATGACAATCGTGTTTAAATACAACAATGAAGCATTTTTTGTCACATCCCTCCGTTGGCTTTCACAAGTGTATTTCCCTAATATGTTTTGAACTTGCATTAACTAACCGCCATTCACTTCAGTCTTTCATCTAGGCAAGAGGAAAAGGAGCCACCCCACAACGGACCTTGCCACTGTGGAAGGTACTGAAATCCTTTGCTTTTTTAGCTAAAGTATAGATAAAGTGCCAAAGCTAAAGTAGCATAATTTCCACTTAATATGAAAGGGACTGAACTGAGATTTATTTGATTGTGTGAATATTAATTACAGATTAATTGAAAATGAATGACACATCCACTGTAAAATAAACCACTTGTTTGTTTATTTATTTATTTATTTTTTTTGTCAGATCACGTGTGATCCATTGTGAGTTATATTCATAAGAGTTTATGTTGCACTTTGGGGAATGGGAGTTATTCAGTCAACATTATAATTTAGTTTATATGTGTAGTTTGTAGTCTATCATCAATAAACTCATGCAGTATTATAATAACAGGACACATTACAAATATTTGAGATTTGTTGTAGTGCTTCCTTTTATATTTTAGCGATACAAGTACAAGACACTGCCCACACTTGAAGTCAGGGCAACAAAGCGGTAACGGAACAGTGGCTAAACTTTTATTGATAAAATTTAGATGTTTTGACTGAGTGATTCCATACTCAGTGATGCACACCCTCAGTTAAAGGACAAGATTCCATTCAAGTGAATGTATCAACTCATTCTGATTGCTGAGGCCACAGTAAAAACAAATGATTTTAAACGTAGCCCAGCCCTTGTAAAATCTACTTTACTGAAGTGCAGCTACATGAAAATAGTGTTAAATACAACAACGAAGCATTTTTTTTTTTGTCACATTCCACCACTGGCTTTTAGCAGCAAGTGTATTTCCCAAATTTGTTTTAAACTTGCATTAATTAACCACCACCCTTTTCTCTCTTTTTGTCTAGGCAAGAGGAAAATGATCCAACCCAAACAAGACCTTGCATCACTATTTACATAGATGCAGGCTGAAGATCTGCTGAACTGGGACCAGCTTGAGCGGCACATCCAATTGCTTCTCAGTGAGGCAGCATGGCCGGCTTGTGTGACCCATTCTAAGTTTTTTTTTTTTTTTTTTTTTTACAGTTTACAGTTTGAATTTTGCACATTCTGAATAATCTGGAATTTGCTGCTGATTGTAATAAACAATTTAGTGACTTATGTGTTTGCATCATGATTTTCTATTTTGTCTGTTAAGGTACCGGTGGGAAGAGTCAACAGTACAAACCATTTATCAGTGACTTTGAAAAAAATGGCTCATTTTTAAGAAAAAGTTACCGAAAACAATTATTTAATGAAGACTGTATTGCTGGATGAGCCAGTGCAGAAGATCCTGCGCACTTTAGTGATAGTACCAGTATATGGAGGAATTCTGGGACATAATAGCATCTGGATTTCCTAATAATGGATTAGGGCAGGGATGTCCAATCATGTGCCATGGAGGGCCAAGACCCTGCAGGCTTCACCTCCAACCAGTGTCTTCAACAGCAGATTCCACCAAATTTCTTCTACTGACTGCTGATCAGTGAAAACACCTGCTGGAGGGACTGGGTAGAAGAGAGAACCTGCAGGGTCTTGGCCCTCCATGGCACATGATTGGACACCCCTGGGTTAGGGTTTAATGGGATTTAACATTTTATCACAAACTACTTTATGGTTCATAATTCTGTTGACAGACTTATATCAAACCAAAAGTGATTTGTCAAACTGCTGGATTGTTCTTAGACAGTTTTTCCAATCTTTTAGTATTTAATTTATTTCACTTGGTGGTAACCTTCACACATAAAAGTGGAGACAGATCTGCAAGAAGTACAAAGGTTTTATTGTCAAAATTCCCAGTGCAATACTACATGGATACATGTATAGTGCATTGTTGATGCAGAAAATATATATTTATACAGTATCTACATGTATCTAGTAAATCAAGTATATTCCATGTAACCTTGTGACTGCATTGTTTTAATTGCATTTAACGATATACCAAGTTTGTTTGGTTTAAAATGAATCATACTTGTTAAATATATCTTATTATACCTAACTTAGTACTGTATACCTGTTGAAATATATACTTTGCGGCTAATATAACCACATAAATGCAATATGTAAACTGGCGATCAAGTTTTGTCAGCTGAACAGTTTTTGCCATGACACCACCACAGACTCAGTGCTGCTGGAGCAGCTACAACACATGTCTCAACAGTCTCTCCGTGATTTTCACACAGATCAGAGCAATTTGTTGCACAAGAAGCGAAGCATTTCTACAGACATTCTTAAGTTCTATAACCACTGAGCGTTTGTGAAGCTGGGGTGACATCAGTGAGAGCCCGTGTTGAACGCCCAGATCCATGGTCTGAAGCGGTAATTTTCCCACAAGAGAGCCATCTGAAACACACACACACAACATACATATTTTAGTAACTAATAGCAATAACTTACAGACATTAAAATTTAGTATGGCGGACTTAAAGAAAACTAGTGTAACCCCTGCCTTATGTTAATTAGGTAAGGGAAATAATTAGTGTAGACCAGTTGCTAGGTTCGTAAGGGTTACAATAGGGAATTAAAGTGAGTGTGGAATGAAATAGCTGGAGGCAAGAAATGAGCAATAATGGTTGTTATTTATAGGGAAAAAGTGGACAATATATACAGAC
Organism: Pholidichthys leucotaenia; assembly: GCA_020510985.1. Lineage (NCBI taxonomy): Eukaryota > Metazoa > Chordata > Actinopteri > Cichliformes > Pholidichthyidae > Pholidichthys > Pholidichthys leucotaenia. The sequence continues at coordinate 8,612,616 of CM035841.1, read as the reverse complement.
AATTTACCACTATACAAATATACAACGGCCGGTATGAAATAAAACCCCAAAGATGTCCTACTGAGCTCAGTGTTTGTTTGTCCTTTCAGGTTAGTCGTTTGACCAGTCAAGATATCTTGCATCTCCAGACTCAGGTTTCTTTTCCTCTTTTAAAGCGGCGACTTGGGTTGTTACCACTTTGAATCCTGGGCACCAGAGAGAGGAAGGGTGCTCTTCAATTGAGATCTTGGTTAGATCTCGGTTCAATCTCGGTTCAGTCTCGGGTCAGGCTAGCCATCTCCATTCGGAGAGAATCCAGGATCCAGAAGGTTCTTGATCGGCAACCAACAAAACCTAGCCTGCACGACAATAATGGTATTATTGTTTACAGCTAGAGTAATTCGTCTTCCAATCCCTTCTTATATAACACCATAGCTTAGTGTTTAACCCCTTGCACTCCGGTCAATTTCCCTAAAAATGCCAAAAAATAACGTGCCCAAAGTAAATCGAAAGCTGTTCTTCAACCCTTTGCAGCATCTTCATGGGGTTGGTCTCATTTAAAAGAAAACACTTTGAATTTTTTGGCAAAACAGTCATAATCTCTCTAAGTGCTCCGGCCAATGAGTTACAGTCATCTAAACATTTTTTTTTGTTACTTATTTGTACCCGTAGGTAGATTTGTTTCGTAGTCTGGTGACAAGCCACCTGCTGCGTGCGCGAGCGCCCCGTATCCCTAACCTGCATGTTTTTGGCATGTGGGAGGAAACCGGAGAAATCCCGGAGTAAACCCACGCAACACGGGGAGAACATGCAAACTCCACACAGATCACTGTTGGTCGGGGGCTGGGATCGAACCCAAGATCTCACGATCCCCGTGATCCCCCGGCCGAGGGTAAACTGTGTTGCCACAGTGCTAACCACTGCGCCACCGTGCAGCCCATACTGAAACATACTGAACTTGAAGAAAATAAATTTGGCCTGGGTGGTTTTTTGGATACAAATGCTTGCAAATAACACACAGCTTCAGATCCGGGCTGGAAAATGCAACAGAAATGTAGAACCAAGTGTTATCCAGCTGAGGTCAAAATTTTGTAACAATACCACAAAAAATGATTATATTACACAACTTTTTCCTCAGGTAGTTCCCAGGCGTTTTTGAACTGTGCCAAATTGTGCGAAGTGGCACAGTTTGGAAAAACGTCTGTAACTTTTGAATGATTCAATATAAAAGCTTCATCTTGGGCTCTAATGAAAGGTGACACTCAGGGCTGTGTGTGTGTGGGGGGGGGGGGTTGTCCCCCCCCCCTCACTACAGAGGACAGACATCTGCCATCGCTACATGACGGAATAGTCATGTGGCGACCGCGGCGCAGTCACTGTGCCCCCCCCCCCTCACTACAGAAGAGTAGCGGGGGGGGGGGGTTCACGGTCCGGACGCGGCGCATGAACTTCAGACTTTGTGCGCCGCACAGTTGTAATTTACCGATCGGTCAAAAGTAATTTTTGATTACAATTTTCAGGGATAAAGAATAATTTAGCTTATAACACTTACCTCTTCACAGCAGCAGTGTCCTGGCGAACTTCTCTTCCTCATTGTCAGACGAACGCGACGCTGGTCCCTTGTTATGGACTCGTGGTTCTGGTCTCGGCGACCCGGTCAAAACATAATTCCATTATTGCGGTTTTGCGCTTCCATGATTGCGGTTTTGGCGAATGATTTACGACCTTCGTCGTCGGCCTCCGTCGGTCTATGATGACCATGGAAGAGAATCCTAAACATCTATTCTGCTGGAATAAAAAAAAAAAAGCACCGCCTTTGACTGAACAGGCCGATGCGCGAATGGCAGTCCCTGTCACACAGATCGCACTTGTGGGTGGTCTCCGTGCTGCTGGGTCTGTGACGGTTCTTCCTGTGGGTCCTTTTTTCATCTGCTGCAGCAGTCTGTCTTCACCCAGCCTTACACAAAACAGCTTGCGAACTTCTGTGCTTCAGTTGGCTCGCTGCATTCATAGCGTTGGTAGGCGGGTCCTTCTTTCTAGGTTTTCAGTCATTGGTTCGTCAAGGTTTAATAAACCCAATTCAAGGCTCTTATTAGTCGAATGAGAGGTCAATCAGATGATCTAATCTGTTTGTGGCTGTGTCTGTAGTGGAAGAACGGAAATGCAGCTTTTTTTTTCGAGTGCGCGCTTGGACTCTTGTGCGCCCTCGTGCGCTCTGGGACGCAGAGACGTGCCCGTCCGTGGTACACCGGAGTGCAAGAGGTTAAATTCTTCTCTCATATTACTATTATCACAATCCAGCAATATAGTAATATCTTACATTTTACACGCATGTGTTCTTTTTCTCACAATGTCTCTAGTCGTCGGCCTCTGTCGGTCTATGATGACCATGGAAGAGAATCCTAAACGTCTACTCTTCTGGAACAGCACCGCCTGTGGCTGAACAGGCCGATGCGCGAATGGCAGTCCCTGTCACACAGGTCGCACTTGTGGGTGGTCTCCGTGCTGCTGGGTCTGTGGCGGTTCTTCCTGCGGGTCCTTTTTTCATCTGCTGCAGCAGTCAGTCTCTCTTCACCCGCCTTGAGCTGTCTGGTCAGGGTGCCCCTCCATTTGGAGCGGTCCGTTGCAAGGTCCTCCCAGCGCTTTGTGTTGATCTCCAGGGCCTTCATGTCACTCTTGCAGACGTCTCTAAAGCGCAGCTGTGGGCGGCCAACGTCTCTCCTGCCAGTCTCCGTAGAGGACGTCTTTGGGGATTCTGCCATCCTCCATACGGTGAACGTGGCCTAGCCAGCGGAGCCTGCACTGCCTGAGTAGAGTGAACATGGAGGGAAGGCCGGCGCGGGACAGAACTTCTGTGTTGGGCACTTTGTCCTGCCAGGATATGTCCAGGATGTGGCGAATGCAGCGCAAGTGGAAGGAGTTCAGTCTCTTTTCCTGCTGGGCGTATGTTGTCCACGTCTCACTCCCATAGAGCAGTGTGCTGATGACGCAGGCATTGTACACTGCCATCTTCATCTTGACAGAGAGTTTGGGATTCTCCCACACTCGTGTGGTGAGGCGAGCGAGTGTGAAGGCTGATTTTCCAATCCTCTTGTTGATCTCTGTATCAAGGGAGAGGTTGTTGCTGATCGTGGACCCCAGGTACGTGAACTGATTCACAACCTCCGGCTCGTAGTCATCGATGGTGATGGTTGGTGGTGCTTCCGTGCCTTGCACCAAGACGTTAGTCTTCTTCAAGCTGATGGTAAGCCCGAAGTCCTTGCATGCCTGGGAGAAGCGGTCCATCAGGGTCTGAAGCTCCTGCTGTGTGTGGGTTGCGACTGCAGCATCGTCTGCGAACAGCATGTCTCTAATTAGAGCCTTGCGTACTTTGGTTCTTGCGTTCAGGCGGGCGAGGTTGAAAAGCCTGCCGTCAGATCTTGTGTGCAGGTAGATTCCCTCTGTTGATGTGCTGAAGGCATGCCTCAGGAGCATAGCAAAGAAAATCCCAAAGAGGGTTGGCGCAAGTACACAGCCCTGTTTCACTCCGCTGCGTATGTTGAATGGCTCTGAGATGTTGCCATCATGCTGCACTATCCCCTGCATGTTGGTGTGAAACGATTCGATGAGACTTTGCAACTTTGGTGGGCATCCTATCTTTGGCAGGATCTTGAAAAGGCCCTCTCTGCTGACCAGATCGAACGCTTTGGTGAGGTCGATGAAGGCGACGTACAGGGGCATGTTCTGTTCTCTGCATTTCTCCTGGAGTTGGCGGATGGAGAATATCATGTCTACCGTCGATCGCTCAGCACGGAAGCCACACTGAGACTCGGGGTAGACACATTCGGCAAGCTTCTGTAGACGAACGAGAACAACTCGTGCGTAGACTTTGCCAACAACGCTGAGGAGGGAGATGCCCCTGTAGTTTTTGCAGTCGCTTCTCTCCCCTTTGTTTTTGTAGAGGGTGATGATCTTGGCGTCCCTCATGTCCTGTGGTAGGGCACCTTCCTTCCAACACTGGCAGAGGACATCATGCAATGGCAGCAGTAGGGCGGTCTTGCAGTGCTTGATCAGGTCAGGGGGTATGCTGTCATTGCCGGGTGCCTTGCCAGCGGCCAAGCTATCAATGGCCTTGCTGAGTTCGTCGATGGTTGGCTCGGCGTCAAGTTCGTCCATGGATGGCAGGCAGTCAATGGCATCAAGGGCTGATGGTGTCACGGTGTTCTGTCTGGAGTAGAGGTCGGAATAGTGTTCCACCCATCTCTCCATCTGCTTGTTCTTTTCTGTGATCATCTCCCCATTGGAGGATTTGAGGGGGGCCGTCTTGCTCTGAGCCGGACCAAGTGCTTTCTTGATGCCATCGTACATACCACGGATGTTCCCTGCTATGGCAGCGGTTTGAATGTCTTGGCTGAGCTGAGTCCAGTACTCAGAATCAGAATCAGATTTATTGCCATTGTTCATGTAGTACACAAACTAGGAATTTGTCTCGGTGCAATGCTGCAACATTAAACATGATAAAATAAAAGAAATAAACTATACATGCAATAAAGTGTAGAATAAGAGTGAGTAATACTAGTCAGCAGTTTAAATATATTAGCGACCAGCAGATAATGTGGAGAACCATATAGTGTATACTCGTTGGCACAGCGCTGAGCAGTCTGCTGAACTTTACTTCTCGCAACCCTGAGAATCTGGAGATTTTTCTCGTTTGGGTACTTCTTGTACTCAGCAACTGCTGAGCGCTTGACTTCAATGACGGGGGTCATCTCAGTCAACTTGGCATCAAACCAGTCCTGTGACTTCGAGGTCTTCCTCCCAAAGGTAGCCAAGGCTGTGCGGTGGATGGTGTTTCGCAGCGCTTCCCACTTCTGCTTTGCAGATTCTCCTTCTTGTGGTACACCAAGTTCCTTCTCAAAGGTGGAGGCAAACTGCTCAACAAGTTCTGGTTGAGCCATCTTGCTGGTGTCAATCCATGCCTTTCCAGGCTGTCTAGCACGATGGAATTTCTTCAGCTGCAGCTTGACCTTGCAACACACCAATGAATGGTCTGTGTCGCAATCTGCACTCTGGAACAAACGGGTGATTAGCACGTTCTTCAGTGAGGTGCGCCTGGTCAGGATCAAGTCCAGCTGGTGCCAGTGCTTTGAGCGCGGATGTTGCCAGGAAACCTTTTGTTGGGGCTTGGTCTTGAAGAACGAGTTTGTGATGCACAGATCATGATATGTGCAGAACTCGAGCAGCCGCTGTCCGTTGTCATTCATTCTGCCCACGCCAAAAGGTCCAAGACAGGAGGGCCAGGAGTCATGGTCAGCACCCACTCTGGCATTGAAGTCTCCAAGGAGAATGAGTTGTTCAGAGTTGGGGATGATCCTGACAGTTGTTGCGAGATTCTCGTAGAACTCGTCTTTTGCCTCTGGTGTGGCTTTCAGTGTTGGGGCATACACACTGACGAGGGTGACTGGGCCTTGAGTGGTGTTCAGGCGGAGGGTGAGGAGTCGTGCAGAGCCAGTGCTGCCCGGTTCCACCATCTTCAGCAAGGTGTTCTTCACTGCGAAGCCCACTCCGTGTTCCCTGTGTTCGTCACTGCCCTTTCCCTGCCAGTAGAACGTGTAGTCCTTCTCTCTCAGTGTGCCTGCGTCAGCCAACCGTGTTTCCTGGAGAGTGGCGATATCCACTCCCAGTCTCTTCAGCTCATTATTGATGATGGCAGTCTTCCTGGTGTCATTGATGTCCTTGAGGTTAGCAGCGAGTCCTGTCATCATAGTGCGGACGTTCCAAGTTCCCAGTTTTAGAGTTGGTCTCTTTTGTTTTATTGTCTTGCCTGGTGTGAAGGTTCTCAGCCTGCTGTTCGGACTTCTCCTCATCCCCATGCACCCAATGAGGAAAGCAAGCTGTGGCGGGACAACACCTTATTGGCTGGGGGCTGCCCAGCTTGAGGTGGGCGGTAGCTGTCCAGTGAGATCCGATGATCCCTCCCACCGTCGGGAACAACCCCTGGCGCCGCGCTCTACACCAATTGAGCGGTGGCTTATAACCGGTAACTGTCATTCCCCGTGTTTTGTCTACGCCAAAGGCGAAGCTAGAGTGTCCTCTCCAGTGATCCAGTATTCTACCTTCCAGCTTTGGGCATTGGTAGGATTCAAGCCTGGGCAGGAAGATATGGAGGACAAGATGTTGCCCATGCAGCATGTCCCCCCTCTCCACGTCACTGATGAATCCAAAGGAACAGCAGGGCTGCTACAGTTTGGCACCAGCGCCGTTGCAGGAGCTGCCAGAACGATGTTGAGCACAACATAGAACTGCTTTAGGGTCTCCGACTCCGGATTTTTCCTCAGGGTTGACTCCCGAAGCCTTTCCTGTGACCGGGTATGCCACAAGGCAGCGGAGGTTTGAAATGAGGGTTTACCTTCCCCTAGATGGGCTACCTTCCCAGATTGACGAGCCACCATCTATCCGAAGCATCTGGTTTTAAGGTGCCAGAGATCCGCCCTCGCCCCTTCTCCTATTAGTAAAAGCAGTTCCGCCGGGCTTAGAGACTAAACCACATGGGCAGGCTAGGAGTTGGACTTAGTTGTCAGAGGCTTTTCGAGACGCACGCCATAAGGAGCATTTTATGAGCACTGGGAGCTTAACCCCAGTGCCGCTCCTGGCTATGACAACCTTGGAACCCACAATCTCTCTGGTAACACATGAAATACCCTTTTGTCATGTAACCAATTAAATGAATTCCTCTGTTTATCTCTACATCACTTAACCATGAAATTATGATTAATCCCTTTCAACCTTGTCTTTGTAAATCATGAATTGAAATACAATTAATCTATCACATAACCAGGGAATATAGCGTCCTATTACTTTCAATATTCCCTTTTAAAATCAGTAAAACGCTGTCTGAGCTACTGGGTTCAGCATAACCTATGGATTTACATAGTAGACCAACACCATATGCTTTTAGCATCAAACTACACATTGCATTCGACAAAAATAGTGCATATGAACTAAAAGTACTTCAGCATACTGATGGGAACTGAAATCACATTTAGGAAAACCATACAGACACAAAGACAGCCTTTTCCATTGCTTTTAAACAAGAAAAATTCCGCTCGCGATTAGCATTAGCATAGCGCTAACATTAGCATAACATTAGCATGTATCTGACTCACCAAGATGAGATTTCAGTGTGAACACAGCAAAAGTCACCGCTTCACGGCCTCTCAAGCTCGTGCTCCCGTCAACTTATGAATGAATGAATGAATGAATGAATGAATCTTTATTTTGGATAGTACAGGTTAAAAGAAATTGAATAATATAACAAAGGGGGAAAGAAAATCCAACAAGGTCAAATTAGACAATAACTCCTCTGATTATACCATTCAGCGTAAGTTATCCGAAATGGGTGATGGCTGAAGCCGCAGCTTTTATTGCCCACCCATATTCCATCCAAGAATTCAAAAGAGAAAAAAAGAGAAAAAAAACAAAAAAAAAAAAAAGACAAGAGCGATTACAATTCAAAAACAAAGCTAAGACAAAATGTGACAGAAAAAAAAAAAAAAACTAAGCTACAACACAACACAGGCTGGATATGACAATCCTTATGTGATTTTACATGTCATCTTGTGTATATGTTTGGAGTATTTCTTCCTTTAATTTTTGTTTAAATTGTCCAAGCGTTGTACATGATTTTAATTCAGGTCCAAAATCGTTCCATAATCTGACTCCTTGCACTGAAACACAGTGTTGCTTGGTGGTAGTTCTCACTGAAGGTTTTTGAAATATACATGTTCCTCTAAAATGGTATTGATTCTCCCTTATTTGGAACAACTTTTGGATATTTGCGGGCAGTGATAGATTCTTCACTTTAAACATTATTATTGCAGTTTTAAAGTCAACCAGATCTTTCAACTTGAGAGCTTTTAATTTAAGAAAAAGTGGGTTTGTTGGTTCCCTGTAAGCTGCTTTGTTTATTATTCTAATAGCTCTCTTCTGAAGCATAAAGAGTGGATATATGTTTGTTTTATATGTATTTCCCCATACTTCATTACAATATGTCATGTATGGGAGTATTAATGAATGATACAAGGTGTATAGTGTGGGTTGATTCAGCAAATATTTCACTCTGTGTAATATTGCAATTGATTTGGATATTTTACCTTTAATATAATTAATATGTGACTTCCAACACAGTTTATTATCAATTATTACTCCAAGAAATTTAGTTTCAGATACCCTTTCAATCTCTACACCATTTACACTGAGTTTAGATACTGAGTTGTTGTGATGGTTGTTAAAGACTATAAATTTTGTCTTACTTAAATTGAGCGTTAATTTGTTTGAATCAAACCACAGTTTAAGCTTTCCTAATTCCTTTCCGAGTGTATCCAGAAGTTGTTCCAGATTGCTTCCATTGCATAATAGATTAGTGTCATCAGCAAACAATATTAACTCCATTTTTTCTGAAACTTTACATATATCATTTATATACATATTGAATAATAATGGTTCCAAAACTGAACCCTGTGGGACTCCACAAGTAACCTTCAGTAACTGTGAGTTTCCGCTACCAACACATACATACTGATATCTATTCTTTAAGTAACTACTTAACCAGGACAGTGCTACTCCTCTAATACCACAATTGTGTAGTTTCTTTAATGATAAATTATGATCCACTGTATCAAATGCTTTTTTAAGATCCAGGAATACCCCAACTGAATACTCTTTATTTTCAATGGCAGTTGATATTTTTTCTATAAATTCCATTTGAGCAAATGCAGTTGTCCTCTTGTGTCTGAACCCATATTGCTGCTCACACAATAAATTATTCTTCAGTATGAAGTTGTCAATTCTCTCATAGAATATTTTTTCAAGTATCTTAGAAAATTGCGGCAATAGTGAAATTGGTCTATAGTTTGAGAATTCCCCTCTGTCACCCGTCTTGTATATCGGAATTACTTTAGCTATTTTCATTGCAGAATCAGAATCAGCTTTATTGCCAAGTATATTTACAAGTAAACATACGAGGAATTTGACTTGACATTGGACGCGCACGTTAGGCGCATCCAATGACGCGTCGCCATACAAGGCGCCTGTCATACAGTGGAGGTAAAGAGGGGAAGGGAGGGGGAGGAAAACACAATAGGAGAGAGAAAAAACATAGTAATCAGAATAACGCTCGTATAAGCTCATATAAAGCTCAATGAGCCAAATTTTGACTACACAGAAAAAAACCCTCATGCACAATTAACAGACGATAGATCACACAAACAAGAGTTGAGAGAGGCAGTGTATATATGAGTCAGTATATACAGTATGTGTCAGTTGGGATTGGGAAATATACCTGTTTGGAGAGACAGGTTACAGATATACGTCAGTGGTTTCACTAAGCATTCAATAACAGTTTTGACTAAGAGCATGTCAATACCATCACAGTCCGTAGATGTTTTACTTTTAAACGATTTAACAATTTCAATGACCTCTCTCTCGTCTGTGTTCTTTATGAAAATGGAGTCTTTTATAGCAGTGCTTTTGCTTATTGTATCATCTGTAGGCGCCGTAATGGGTATTTCTTGAGCCAAATTAGGACCAATGTTAACAAAAAAGTTATTAAATTCATCTGCAGGTGAAGCTGCATTCACACTCTGAGTTGTTTTATTATTTTTTGAAAAATTGGTTGAGTAGCTTGTATTTCTGCTTTTATTTCCAAGAATACTGTTAAGTATTGTCCATGTATTTTTAATATTGTCTCTGTTTTTCTCGTTCTTTACTGTAATAGTCTCTCTTACTACATCTTATTATATATGTTAACTTATTTTTGTATGTTTTATACCGCTGCTCTGCTCTTTTGTCCTTTTCTTTAGGAAAGCTTTATATAATAAATTTTTCTTTTTACACGCCTTTTGTAATCTTTTGGTTAACCATGGCTTATCGGCAAATTTATGTTTAAGCTTTTTCTTTACTAATGGACAATTTTTTTCATAAAGAGTGGTTACAATGTTTATAAAAACGTCATAAGCTTCATTTACATCTGATACATAGACTTCTGTCCAGTCTTGCTTCAGCAAGTCCTCTTTAAAAGAACTGATTGCATTTGGTGATTTGTATCTGAACGATTTTAAATTTTTTTCTGTATTGGCCCCCGTGTGGCCATGGATAAGTGCAAAGGTTGGCAAGTGGTCACTTATATCATTTATTAATAATCCACTTTCTATTTTCTTGTCAATAATATTTACAAACAGGTTGTCAATAAGTGTAGCAGTGTGAACTGTGATTCTACTGGGATGCGTTATTGTGGGATATAGACTCATGCTATACATAGAATTCATGAACTCTGTAATTACATTTTGTTGATGTGGATTTAGTAAATCAATATTGAAATCTCCACAAATTACTACCATTTTCTTACTAGTAATATTATTGTACAGCTCGACTAATTTATCTCTGAATGTCTCAATGCAAGTTCCCTGCGTTCTATATATACAACTTATAATTAGATTTTTTGTTTTATCTTGGTCAATCTCAACAGTAACACATTCCAAAATCCCTGGTAGTGCAAAGGACATTCCATTTACAAGCTTACACCTATACAGGTCATCAATATACAGTGCAACACCACCACCCTTTTTTGAGATCTGTTAATATGAAACATCTGATATCCCTCTATTGCCATCAGGGGAGCCTGCTCTTCATTAAGCCAAGTTTCAGAGACTGCAATATCTGTAAATTTTCTGTCTAGCTGTTTTAAATAGTCCTGAATCTGTGGAAAGTTTTTGTTAAGACTTCTGCTGTTGAAGTGTATTATTGATAGTTTACCGTCTAGTTGCACTTGACTTTTGAATTGCTTTTCAGTGTAATATTCACAATGGTTATGAATATTATTGAAGAAGTGGTTATCAGGATCAATATCATTCTCCATCTCTTGTAGTTTATGTTCAGCATAATGGCATATTTTCAGAGTTTGAGTATCCTTACTCTGTGTCAAATGACTTCCTCCAACTGGGGATAATTGATGTCTACTCAAGTCAGTCATAAGTTTTTGTTTGTATTGCTTATTTTTTTAAGTACTTTGACATGGTATATCAAAAGAACTTTTCTTACCGTGTGTGTGACTATGGATTATCATTGTCTCTTAATTTTCTTAATTAGTGTTCATCTGTATTTATCTAAGTCAGTAACATCTCTGATCATTATACTCTTTGCTTGCTCAGGTGTTCCATTTAGTTTGATCCAAATTCTACAATTTCTTTTCCATGTTGCCTGTATCTTATTTTGTCTTTTCAGCATCCGTGCTTGCCGTGCAAATTCAGCATTTGTTTTTGTTAGGTGTTCATTTAGGTAAACTTGTGTTTCCCGTAGCTTTCTGGCCTGCCTCAGTATGTCATTCTTTACCCTTCTGTTCACAAAGCGCATCACAATTGATTTCTTTGCTTTATTATCTTTCCTCGGTAAAGCATAACAGGCTGAAATTGCATTTGTTTCTACCTTTATATCTTTACTGCCAAGGAACTGAAGCACCTGGCTTTCTAGGGAGACTGATTCACTCGGGGGAGCCTCCTCACCTCTCAGTCCTGTTGTGGCATGAGCGTATGACTGATATTTGATGTCTAGTCCACTTATAACTAGGTCATCCATACGAGAACCTTGTTCAAGATCCTCGACGTGTTGCTCCAAGTCCGTCATTTTTTTGTTTTTTTCTTGAATTGTTAATTGTAAGGCTCGTACATCTTCCATTAGGCCTATTATTTTGGCCTGCTGGCTAACCAATTTGGCCACTTCTTCTGACAAGAAGTTCAGAGATTTTTTGATCTCTTCCATCTCCTCCTTCTTTGGTGGCATTTTTACTGACCACCGCCGTAACTGAGCTCCTGTCCAGCTCCTCCACCGAGTCCCGCCGCACACCGCGGATGTAGCCGAGCTCCGGTAGATCCTCCGCTGAGCACCGCCGCCTACCGCTGTCTGCCTGGGTAATCCCTCCGCTGAGCCCCGCCACCAACCGCCGTCTGCCTGGGTAATTCCTCCGCTAGGCCTCGCAACTGGGCTCCATCTCAGGCTACTGTCCGGCTGGGTCCTCCACTGGTCCCTGTCTCCCACCACCGCCGCTCCCGAACTCCGATCCGGCCCACGTCCAACTGCCGCCTCGGTTAGCACCTCCGACGAGCCCTCACCGGGGACCGACGACTGGCGTTAGCGTTAAGCTAACTAGCATTAGCTTAGCAAACACTTCGGGTACAGCACAGCAGAGAACCACAAAGAAATGCTTGTCAGCTTACTCACAGTGGCCGGTGAAAGGCGATTAAATGGGTATTCCAACGGAGGTGGAAATTCAGCCCATGCGTGTGCGTCACAAGCGCTGATCGCTGTTGGTTAGTTATTTTTAATTGCAAAATCAGCAACTTTGTCTCAGCACTGAAAAAGTGTGACCATCCCAGTCGCCATCTTGCTTTTTTACTTAAGATAATAAAGGTTGCAAATTAGCGTTTGGAGAGTGTTTAGATCCATTTATAGCATCTTTCTGAATGAAACTCACCAAGAAGAGGTATCTGTGTGAATCAGACCGCTTCACAACCTCTCTCGTCCTCGCTCATATTGTGAAAGAGCGAAACCCGAGTGCGCGCTTGCTGCCTCTACTCAGAAGGCGGGGCTAATATCGCTCTCAGCGAATGGAAAGACCCAGATCACCCAACGTGACCATGAGACGGAAATTTAAAAGTTGGATGACGAGGATCGCACTTCCTCTTCCCCAAGATAGTCGGTTTTCAAAATAAAATCACACAATTGTATTAATACAATTGACATCTGAGAAAAAAAGGGTCATTTTCTCAGCTGGGTTACACTAGCATTAGCAATCATTAGCTTACCGTCATATGTGATCTAGTTCGTATCCTCACGTCTTCCGCTCAATGGCTTCCTAAACGATCCAGTACTTTTCCAGAATGTTTCATCTCACTACCTGTCCCCTTCTCTGGTGGTCCTTTTTGGCCTTTACGCTTACAAAAAGCCAGAGACCGAGGAGTAGCCTTGTACAGCCGTCATGTTATGTTTTGCTTTTGTCGCATGTTTTATGTCACGGGACTGTGGCACCGCATTGCTGTAAAAAAAATCCCACCCACCCAAGGCAGTACTCAGCTGTAATGGAAACAGAAGCGAATCGAGTAGAGTAAAGCCAAGTCGAAGTGAGTAGGGGCAAACAGGTACTAGTGGAAAAGAGCCTAAAGTGAGACAGCAGCAGGTGGAACAAGATGAGTTCAGTACAGAAACACTGAGGCTGTTAAAAATGCAACTAAGTTTTAGTGCTGCACAGCTGATTGTCAGTTAGCCATTTCTTTGAAGGAGCTTTAAATAATTGATGTGAATCCAATTCTCTGATAGATTTAGGGACAGAATTCCATTCTAATGCAGCTTTACCAAAGAATTCAGACTGACTGAAAGTGCTTTTTCTGAGTGCAGTAATGCAGTCCCCTCTTGCTGCACCTCTTGTGACATGGTATTCACTTGTTCTGATGGGAACAAACTCTCTAAGTGGAGTAGATGTCAACTTATGGAGGAGCTTATAGTACATGAGACAAAGATTGACATGTTTGATCAAAGTTTCCAGCTCAACACATTCAATTGTTTTAGTATTGGACAATGATGATGATGAAGTGTTTCTTGTCGAGAACCTTAAGTGTTTGTTTCTCCAAGGATTCTAGTGGTTTTAGAGTAGTGATGCCAGCCTGTGACCATGTTGTTAAACAGGAAGTAATATGAGAAAAGACCATAGAGTACATGGACATCTTAGCTGCCTCAATTGACATGGAATTTGGAGTAAATCTAAAATTTGATAGATTGAATTTGACTGTGTTCCAGACCTTCTTCACCTGTGTCTTGAAAGAAAGTTTAGGTCAAGGTCAACTTTATTATCCCCAAGGGGCAATTTGCTGTAGAGCATCATCATCATCATCATCATCATCATCATCATCATCATCATCATCATAGCAGTCTGTCGGGGGCGACAATGACTGTTTCATTTAAGTCTGATCACATTCCTCCACGCAGCTCTGTCCTTCGCCCTCCGCTGCCAGGAACTCCTGGCCTTGTTAACTCAGGCGACATCCAACAGTTTTAAAAAACCCATCAAAACACACATTCAATTTCAGTTCAATTCAATTCAATTCAAACGTTTATTTCAAACTCAGGGTTCATATTACAAATAGATAAATAAATAAAGTATATACAGATCAGCAGACACTCGGCGCTCTTGTAACAACAAAAAAACATAATGGGCTCAGTGTAAAATGGAACGCCACCACTTCCAAATGCTGGAATGAAGTGTGAGTGATGAGTTGACAATTGCTGATATAAGATGATTGTTACATACCAGCAGTCTTCTCAAAAAACTGTAAACATTCTTACGTATCAATTCTCCAAAAGACGGAATGTTCACAGACACAAACAGCTTGCTTGCACTCGACCTTCGTGGTACATCTAACAACCTTCTTAGGGAGTTATTATATGCAACGCGGATTTTGTTCCTAACAGCAACATTGCTATTAAACCATAACGGCGAGCAGTACATTGAGGTACAGAAGGTCTTGAACAACATACATTTGACTTCAGGAGAACATCTATGGAAATTACGCATCAGTAAATTGGTTTGAGCGTACAGTTTCCTGAGATGCCTGTTACAATCAGCATTGGTCTTATCAGATTCAATCCACACACCTAGGTATTTGACTTTTTCGACAAAGTTCAAGCTATTACCACAAAGTGACATAACAGGATTCGACGTATTGACGCCCTTTGGTTTGAAAGCCATACACGTAGATTTAGTATAGTTGAACAGGATGTCATTTTTTTCACCAAATTTTTCACATACAGAAAGGAGATGTTGCATCGCTGCGGTAGATAAACTTAACAAACAGAGGTCATCAGCGTAGAAAATGTGATTTAACAGTGCACCGTTAAGGGAGCCGCCCACATTAGTATTGTTCAACAGTATACTGAGATCATCAACATAGACATTAAACAACAAGGGTGACAGTATACCACCTTGTTTAACACCGTTGGTCACATGAAATTTGGATGAGGTGACATTGCCCCATCTAACAACCATAGACTGCCTTCTGTACCAGTATAGCAGGGTGCTAACAATGTAAATAGGGATACCTCGATCGATCAATTTTCTGAACAAACCCCAGTGGTTAATCCTGTCAAAAGCTTTGCTAGCATCTAGGAACGTAGCATAAACACTAGTGGAGTGGCTTCTGAAGTAGTCAACAAATTCATGGAGTAGGTAAACAGCCTTGTCAGTTGAAAGAGCTGATTTGAAACCAAACTGATTGTCGTTTGTCCACAGAAAATCCTCAATTCTGTTCAGAAATAAACCCTCTAACAGTTTAGATATAACATTAGCAATAGCTATAGGTCTGTAGTTGTTCATGTCAGAAAGACTGGCACACTTGTTTTTCACCAAAGGAATAATAACAGAGTCCATCAACATGTCTGGCATGTAACCATGAACAAACATACAGTTAAAACACAATGACAACAAAATACACAAGTTGAAATCGGCGTTGATGAGGCATTCACTGGTGAGACAGTCAGGGCCAGCTGATTTGCCTTTCTTAAGAACTTTGATCAGTGAATCAACTTCAACAGGAGTAACAGCAGAAATATCAGAGGCATCAAACACATCGTTGTACAGACGAATATCATGCATAACAGAATCCTTCATTGAAACATTCTTGACTGAGTTGAAAATAGCTTCATAATGACATTTCCACCTTTCAGCAATATTAACGTCACCAGTCACACCATCAATAGTGTTTGATCTGACAGACCGGTGGGAGCTCATAGCCTTCATTTGTTTCCAGAATTCTACCATGTTCAGTTCACTCATGTGATTAGCTAGCTGGTCACATTTGATACTTTCTTCATTGCGCCTGCATGCTCGTAGAGCATATTTGAACCTAGCCCTGCAATTTTTCATGTTTTCAAATATTGGACCAGAACGTGGTTTGCTATTACTCCTCCACCACAAAAAAGCATCCTGGGGAGCTGTGTGAGCCTCGCTAACTACATCATTCCAGCCTGTGACGTTAAATTGGGTGGCCACACTGTGACTAGGAATGCATTCACTCACACAGTAATTTAGGGCATCAACAATATCACTGTAGAACCTGTCAATATCGTCCCTGTGTGCCGCACAATTATGGTCGTGACACCTGATAGCGTCCATAGGAGCACGGATGTTACAGAGTTTCCTACGAGTAAGTTTCTTATATCTGGACAGGTCTGACGCTGTGGCATCACGCCATTTGTATGTTCTACTGCTCGTTGTGGCTGAGGGAGCTTCCCGGGGGCCATTTACAGCACTAGATACCTCAATATCTATGGATAAGGGTACATGATCAGAACTCACATAGTCAAGCAGAACTTTGATATTGGATACGTTATCATGGCCTGAGGATGTAGTCACACAGTGATCAAGCCATGATGTAGAGCCGTGGGCCAAGCTAACATGAGTAAAGGTGTCACTTGGTAGGATAATCCTGTCCGAGATGTGTAGGGAGTAACTCTCACAAAAAGACACCAGTTCATTTCCAAAACAACTAGAACGTGCTGTATTAGCGTTGAAGTCACCAATTGTGAACACATATGGAGTTGGAAAGTCCTCGGTGATACGTTTAACAAGACTCAGGCAGTGCAAGTATTCATCCAAGTTTTCAATATTGTCATAGGGGAAATATACACATAATATAAGACAGTGAAAGTCACCCAGGTTGACTTCAATACCTATAACTCTTAAGCAATCGTAAGTTTTCACAACACAACTGTTCGCAAGTGACTTCCGCCATAGGATACCGACGCCGCCATAGGGGCGACCTAAAATAACACGTTCTTCCGTATCCATAAAGGAGACACCTTGTCCTATAAAGTCACCATGTAATCTGCTCAGAATAGACAATTCGTTTTTGAATAACCAGTGTTCCTGCAACAACACAATGTCATGGTTATCACATAAACTGGAGATCTCATTAGATGAAGTTTTTACATTCTTGCAGTTAAATGAACATATTCTAAGGTTGGTCCTACTATTGAATGCGTATAATGACAAACACAATAATGACAGTCACATGTTGATCATTTCCTCTCAAAAAACTGTCGGAGGTATAAACCAGATGGCCACACATTTTTGTCAAGCAACTTCTTGCTGCAACTGGCAGGACATGTAATCTTAAAAGAGGCATAACCATCATACTTGGTTTCTAGTTGCTCAATCTTGATATTGTCATTTAATTTAACATGGGATTTGATGTAGGACCGTACATGATGGGGTCTGGTGGTGGGGTCAAGTCTACTGATGAAGACTTGGTGCATCTTATGACCTTGACCTTGACTCTGATGACCGCCAGACCTCCTACCAGACTTTGGTACAACGCGTAACTGTGGGTGGGGGCGTGTCTTGTTGACAGCCTGTAGCTGGTTCGTGGTCTGCTTGTCAGACGGTTGGTTGTCAGACGATTGAAGAGCATCAGCATAGGACCTCCTCTTCTTCTTGGAACGACGACTTTCAACTTCCTTGAACTCACTCTCACGTTCTTCAGCAGATACAGCAACTTTGGCAGCTTTGGCAACCCCAGAATGGTTGCTGCCGACAACGTCAACAAAACTGGTCTTTGTAGAGTTGGCGGCCTCGACCGCATTCTCCCCTTCGGACGTGGCAGTAGGTGGAGGACCACGGGCTGCAGTGATGGCCTGGGCGTGGTCGACAGTTGCTACCACAGTCTCCTCATCACTGGGGATGTTGACAGCACTCTGAGTACTGCAAGCCTCATTGTCATCTTCATCATCATCTTCCACGACCCGGGCGTCAGCTGGAGAGGGTGTGTCGCCGAGTTTGGACTTTATTGCCGCCATGTCGTCCTGGATAGCTGATAGCGTTTTGAACGCGGTAGCAAAGCTCTCTCCAAGGGACATCACACGGCACACATCCTTAGACAGCCTGGCAAGGTCAAATGACTCCAACGAAGCTGGTGGCAAATCCTTGAGGTTCAGGGCAACGTATTGTGGTGCCAGCTGACCAGCCTCATTCAGCTTGTGGTAGATATCGATGATGTTGTCTTCCTTCTTCCTCCTCTTCTTAAACCGCGATGTTCCCTCTGGACACTGCTCGAACAGCAACTTCTTTGCTCCTTTAACCTGGTTCTCATCATAGAAGTCACTAACCAGTTTCACAAGATAGTCCATCGGGGCAGCATCCATCTTGTTCTGCATATAGCACAGCAGCTCGCAGACGGACATCTGACGTGGGAATGCTGTAGGTGGCCCATGCGGGGGAAGGTTGTCACCAGCCATATCTGGCGTTAGTTCATTTAGTCCAGAAGACAATTCAGGTGGTTATCTAACAAGATACTGACATGTATTTAGCAAACCAGCACAGGTTTACCGAGATAGCTTTGTTAGCTTGGATAGCTTTGTAGCCCAACAGGAGTACATACTGCAAAGACAGCAGTTCCATCGGAGTTCCATATTGCTATTCAGGAGGCCAATGGCAGCAGGGACAAATGAATTTTTAAATCTGTTTGTATTGCATTTAGGCAGAGCAAACCGTCTACCTGATGGCAGCATCTCATCCTCTGCCCTCAGAGGGTGACTGCTTTCAGCCAAAACAGCCTGAGCTTTCTTCATGGCTCTATCCCTGTAGAAGGGACCAAGTCTGAGGAAACTGGTACCAGCAATTTTGTTGCACACTTTCACAATATGTTCCAACCTCTTCTTGTTCTTCAATGTAAGTAACCCAAAGAAGCTGATATAAGAGAAGGTTCAAACTGATTCAATAAAACCAGAATAGAGTATTTTCATGAAAAAGTGTCAACATTAAAACTCGTAAGTTTACAGTAGCAATACATTCACTGAAGGGCCTTTGCACAAATAGCATCGACATTGTGGTCAAAAGAAAGTTTGTTGTCAATGAATGTTCCCAGATATTTGCCGTGATTTACCACTTCAACAATCTGACCATGGATACTGACAGGGTGGACAGGTGAAGGGTTTCTTCAAATATCAATCATCATTTCTTTAGTTTTAGACACATTAATGTCCCTAATGGAAAGTTTACACCACTCAATAAAATCATCCACCACTGGATCAGGGACAAGATCTTCATCATTTAGCAAGGACACTGTTGCAGAATCAACTGCAAACTTAATGATGGATCTGCCCTCATGTTGACTTTGGCACTCATTTGTATATAAAACAAATAAAAGCAGTGAAAGAACACATCCTTGGGGAGAGCCAGTGGAAGATAAAAGAACATAGGATAAAACTCCATTGACTCTGACCATCTGGGTCCTAAGTTAAAAAAAACAATGAGCCAACAAGATAAACCAGGATTAATGTTATAAAAACAAGTAAATTGATCTGCTAAAATATGAGGTTGGATACAATTAAAAGCAGAAGAATAGTCAATAAAAGGCAGTTGTACAAAGGATTTCCAACATCCCCATGCCCCAGGACTCGGTGGAGTAGGGTGCCTACAGCATCCTCCACACCTCTGCCTGCCCTAGAAGCAAGTTGGAGGGGATCCAACTTCCCCTCAATTTCCTCAATTTCAAATTCCCTCAAGTCTCATTCTTGACTTTTTTTTTCAAAGACATTCGTAACAGGAGAAGTGAAGGCTACAGGCCGAAAGTCATGAAGAGATTTTGGGGTTCTAATTTTGGGCACAGGTACAATAACAGAGTCTTTCAAAAGATGGGGGACTCTATGAAGCTGAAGAGATTTTGTAAAAATAAAAGAAAAAATTTCAGCCAAAGACTCAGTTCTTAAGAAGTCGGCCACAAATATTGTCTGGGCCAGGACTTTTCCTTTCTTTCACTTGCCTGAAGAGTTTACCAACAGAGAAATTATCCATGTTTATTTCACTCTGTTGTGGAGGAGAATTTCTGTACATGGACTGTTCTTCACTAAAATCATAAAGATTAAAACATTATAAAATATGTTTAAATCATTTGCAAGTTCTGAGTTTGACGTGCCAGTAAAAGAAACTGGGCACTTTTTTGATTGCATACCCATGAAGGATTTTACGCCCTCCCAAGCAAGGCGTGAATTTCCATTAGTCAGCAGGGATTGTACTTTATTTTGGTAGCTGATTGAAGCAAGTTTAATTTCCCTGTTTACTTGCTTTTGTAACTCCCTGCTACGAGTGACATGACCCTGGTTCAAAGCAATGTTCCGCTGGTTGATGATGCTCTGCAGAGATTCAGTTTAGAGTCTGTGACAACTCCAAGATATTTAAATTCAGACCCAACCTGAAACAAAGAGATATTGCTCTAAACCAAGGGTCTCAAACTTATTTGTGACCCCCTACTTGACATCAAAGTTTAGAGTTAGTGTGGCATGCGCGTTTTTCTTTTTTCATGTTTTTCACAAGCACCTTTTTGCCAAGCCGTTGCACGAGCCGTTGCCCTGGGCGTTTTATGTATTTTTTGTCACTTATGGGATACCATAGTTCAGACTCGTAACAGCTTCTGGTGGTGTTTGTTGACAACGTGACGTCACTTGGTTGAAATGTGATTCCGGAGTGATACGGAGTGGAAGGAAAATATATCCTGTATTACTTGTCACCCAGCCCCAGTCATGTCTTTCTCAAAACGTGCCGTGAAGAGAAAAGTTGGCGACGAGCAAAGACAATTTTAGGAAAAGTGGGAGACGGAATATTTTTTTGTTGAACACAGGGGCACCCCGACATGTCTTATATACACAGAGAAAGTTGCGGTGCACAAGGAATACAACATCAGACGACACTACTCAACTAGACATGCTGAGGAGTATGCAAAATGCCAGGGAGATGAGAGAGTTGACCGGGTCGCCAATCTTAAAACATGTTTACTGTGGCAACAAGATTTTTTCAAAAAAGCAAGCAAAAGGAGTGATGCAACAGTCGAAGCTAGCTACGTGGTGAGTGAGATGATTGCTAAGGCAGGAAAGCCATTCACAGATGGCGAGTTAATCAAAAAGTGCATGTTACAGGCTGCAAGTATAGTCTGTCCGGAAAAGAAGGGTCAGTTTAGCAACATCAGCCTTTCAGCCAACACAGTGGCAGAACGCATTTCTGACCTGTCAGGTAATATATACGAACAACTGCGTGAGAAAGCCAAACATTTCAGTGCATACTCAGTGGCTCTCGATGAGAGCACAGACAACACATACTGCACAGCTCACAATATATGTCCATGGTGTTGACGACAATTTTGAAGTGATGGAGGAGCGACTCAAAATGATTCCAATGCATGGCCACACCACCGCTCAGGAGATATTCCGCCAGCCGTGTGATGCCATTGTGGATGCCGGTTTACCATGGAAGAGGTTTGCTGGAATAACAACCAACAGAGCACCATCAATGACAGGGAGGAGAAATAGACTGGTGGCACTTATTCAAAGAAAACTGTAAGAGGAGGGTGTGGAGGAGGCCATTGCTCTGCACTGCATTATCCATCAGCAGGCCCTTTGCAGCAAATACTTGAAGTTTGACAATGCGATGTCTGTCGTTGTGAAATGCATCAACCTTATCAGATCCAGGGGCTTAAAGCACCGGCAGTTCCGCACCTTTTTGGAGGAAATAAGAGTCAGCACATGAGGATGTGCTCTACTTCACTGAGGTATGTTGGCTCAGCAGGAGAAACGTGAAAGCCTTCATGGAGAAGGATGGAATGGCTGTTCCTGTGCTAAGTGATCCCAAATGGCTCATGGACTTAGCTTTTCTTGTTGACATCACACAGGAGCTGAATGTACTGAACAAGAATTTATAAGGCCAGGGGCAGCTTGTCAGTGCTGCCTATGACAAGGTCAGAGCATTCTCCACAAAACTTGTGTTATGGAAAGCCCAGCTGTCTCAGACAAACCTCTGCCATTTCCCAGCATGCAAGGCACTCATGGATGTGGGCACACCATTCAGTGGTGAGAAGTATGCTGATGCCATTGTAAAGCTACAGGAGGAATTTGATCACAGGTTTGCAGACTTCAAGATACACAGAGCCAGTTTTCAAATTTTTTCTGACCCCTTCTCCTTCCATGTGCAAGATGCCCCTCCTGTGCTTCAAATGGAGCTAATTGACCTTCCGTGCAATTCTGAACTCAAAGCCCAGTTCAGGGAGGTGAGTGGAAAAGCAGACAAGCTTGGACAATTTTTGAGAGAATTGCCCCCCCGCCTTCCCTGAGCTTTCCAGGATGTTCAAGCGGACCATGTGCCTTTTTGGGAGCACATATCTGTGTGAAAAGCTCTTCTCCACCATGAACTTTCATAAGTCAAAGTACAGGTCCAAACTTTCTGATGAGCATCTTCAAGCCATACTGAGGGTCTCAACTGCTTCCTCCCTCAAGCCAAATGTGGCTTAGCTGTGTAAGAGAAAGCGCTGCCAGGTCTCTGGTAGCAAGGAGTAGATAAGAAAAGCCTATGTTCTGAAGAACCGTTCATGTTCTGAACTGTTATTATCAAATGTTGAAAAGATTGAATCGGTTGTACTTTTTTTTTTTTTTTGAATACTTGAAACCCTTTTTTTTGTGGAATACTTGATGCGGCCCAGCCTCACCCAGACTCTACCTCCAGCGGCCCCCAGGTAAGTTGAGTTTGAGACCCCTGCTCTAAATTGTTAATGTTTCTGGACTTGGTGAAAAACATGAGCACAGTTTTAGAGACATTCAGCTGCAGACAGGATTGATTTAACCATGTTGTTCCATGAGTCAAGATGTTTGTAAGTTCATCAGCACCCTGTCTCCTACTGCTACCATGGAGGTAAATGACGGTGTCATCTGCAGACATTTGGGTGTAAGTGTTAGGACAAATGGATGGAAAATCATTTATGTATAATGTGAATAATAGATATATTGCAGATGTAGAGACAAACTGTGTTAACTTACAATGGTTTTCTGAAGTGTTCCTGAGCCCACGTGCTCATATCCTTTACAGAATGATGTCGGTTTTTAATGCATTGCCACCTGAGGGAATGAATGTCATTCAGGACATTCAGTGTTGGTTTTTGGCCTATCTGTTTACGTGTAGAAATTTCTCCAGATTGTCTAAATATTTGAGGATATTATGGACTGTAGATGATGAAATCCCTAAATTTCTGTCAATTGTAAGTTGAGAAACGTTGTTTTTAAACTGTTGGACTATTAGCCCACACGGTTGTTGACAAAGTGGTGAACCTCACCCATCCTTGCTTGTGAATGACTGAGCCTTTCAGGATGCTCCTTTTATACCCAATCAGGACACTCACCTGTTTCCAATTAACCTGTTCACCTGTGGAATGTTCCAGAAAGGTGTTTTTGAGCATTCCTCAACTTTTCCGGTCTTTTGGTGCCCCTGTCCCAGCTTTGATGGAACATGTTGCAGGAATCAAATTCAAAATGAGTGAAAATCTGGAGCAAAACAATAAAGTTTATCACTTTCAACATTAAATATCTTTGTCATGTATTCAGTTGAATATGGGTTGAAAAGGATTTTTAAATCGTATTTTGTTTTTATCTGTTTTATACAACGTACCAACTTCACTGGAATTGGGGTGTTAAAAATAATCAGTTTTTTAATAACTGAGTCTGGAACGTCTAATAGGTGAGCTTGATAAATGAAACATGATGACGCTTCAGTTTTAGACAGAAGTGTTCTACCTTTCAAGGATAAATCTCCCCTCAGACACAAATTAAATTCAGTTGTAATCTTTTTGGAATAAGGGTTGAAAACTGAAACGTACCTTGACAGCGTGATGGTGAAGGTTTAAGCCAATCAGGGCACAGTTCTGAGGTCACATGGGTGTATCGCACCTGGTGGAGCAGGTCTAAACCAACTGTCAACATCCTCTAGCCAACTTGTTACCGTGAGGCTTTAAGGTCACAAGACATGGTAACATTTCACAGCACCGTCTTAAAGGTCCCATTCACTGAAAAATTGAGTTTTTGTAGCTTTGAACCTTCTGAAATGTGCCTGTTGGTCATGTGATTATTGACAAAACATCAAAACTGTCACTTCTCTTAACAAACACAGCCTTTATATCCATTCTGTCTGTGAGGAGCCTTTTTATCAATTCCAGGTTTGTTCCTGTACGTCTCTAAAAGATAAACCCAGCCTTGATTCCCCCCACTGCTCTGTGATTGGCCAGCCTCGTTGATCCAATCCAATCCTCTTCTCATGTTTCAACACAACTCACTCATTACCTCCGCCAGGCCGAAAAGGCCAGGAGGAGGTTATGTTTTTGCCGGGGTTTGTCTGTGTGTTTGTCTGTCTGTCTGTCTGTCTGTCTGTCTGTCTGTCTGTCTGTCTGTTGGTTAGCAAGATAACTCAAAAAGTTTTGGACGGATTTCCATGAAACTTTCAGGCGTTGTTGGAAATGGTACAAGGAAGAACTGATTAAATTTTGGGGATGATCTGTATCACCGTCTGGATACAAGAATTTTTTAAAGCATTCTTTAACACTGTGACATACGGCTATTTTCAACATGTGCGCAGGCGCAATGGAGGGCGCTGGTCATCGTGTCTGACCAACATAAACTCCGCGTTCTTCAACGTTTTAGGCACAAAAGCATGCGGAAAACACTGGTGGGCTGGGCCCGCAACCGTGCCTGTGTTTGCGCGACGCTGCAAAAGCTGAGACGGGCAGCTGTCCGCCGCCGGATTATTTGGCAGAAATTCCCCGGCCAGCCATAGGCGCTGCGCAAAAACGAGCTGCTCGGCAGCGTGCTGTGTGCCTGTGTTTGCGCAACGCTGCAAAAGCTCAGACGGCCAGCTGTCCGCCGCTGGATTATTTGGCAGAAATTCTCCGGTCAGCCATAGTAGCTCCGCAAAAAGAAGCTCTCTGCCGGGGAAGTTTCCAAATCATCTTTGGCCGCGGAGTGCAACCCCAATAAAGATAAAGATTAGATGTACCACGAAGGTCGAGTGCAAGCAAGATGTTTGTGTCTGTGAACATTCCGTCTTTTGGCGAGTTGATACGTAACAATGTTTACAGTTTGATGAGAAGGTTGCTGCCATGTAACAATCATCTTATATCAGCAATTGTCAACTCGTCACTCACACTTCACTCCAGCATTTGGAAGTGGTGGCGTTCCATTTTATACTGAATCCAATATTGTATGTTATTGTTAAGATAAGATAAGATAAGCCTTTATTAGTCCCACAACGGGGAAATTCCAGGATTGCAACAGCACAGGGATAGCAACACTCAGAGCAACAATCAGAAGGCAAGAAAAAAAAACAAGCAAGCAAGAGCAGCTAATATACATATGTACATATTACTATAATATATATATATACACACACACACACAGACACACAGTGCAGAGCATTGTAGCTGGATGGAATAAATATATGAATATATGAACACACAGTGCAGAGCATTGTAGCTAGATGGAATAAATATGTAAATATATAAACACCCACAGTACGGAGCAATGTAGCTAGATGGAATAATATGTAGATATATAAAAACACAGTGCGGAGCATTGTAGCTAGATGGAATAAATATATAGATATATAAATATAAACACACCCAGTGCTGAGCATTGTAGCTAGATGGAATAAATATGTAAATATATAAACACACACAGTGCAGAGCATTGTTGCTAGGTGGGATGAAACAGCATAACCGTCTATTTAGTTATCCTACATGGTATGATTATGTGCCCATACATATTCTCACCCTCCATAGCGACCGGTATGTTCCTAGTTGTATGCCGGAGAGGACCATTGTGTAAGTCTATTGCATCTTTTGCATTCAAAAAAAAACTATTAAATTAAATTTACTTAAAATTAAATTAAATTAATTTACTAATTTACTATTACTATTAAATGAGCTCCTCCTTACAAGACCGCCGACTGTCTGCTGATCTGTATATACTTTTATTTATTTATTTATTTATTTTCTACTCCTTTTAGTTCTGCATTTAATATGAACCCTGAGTTTGAAATAAACATTTGAATTTTGAATAAAACCCACGCCAACCCGTCTACCTAATTGGCATCCATCAGTGAAGCCCTCAGTGCTGCTTTCAGTGATCTAAAACGCTCAGAACTCAGAAAAGATTTATTGCCAAGTACATTAACAGTAAACAACTGATAACATACGAGGGATTTGACTTGACACAGAAAACGACCTGCATTTCCGGTGACGCGGCAGCATCTGAAAAACGCGCCTGTCATCAGATGGGTACAGGATGCATAGGGAGGAAAAGGATAACACAATAGGAAAGAGCAAAAAACCATTGATTGTCAGAATACTGGTCATATATGATCAATATTATGATTACAAGAAAAAAAGCCCTCAATGCACAGTTAGCAGACAAGAATGTACACAAGGACACAAAGAGAGCAGTGAGTGAGTGATCTTTTTCATCAGTTTTTGAGTCAGTGTGGGTGTAGTGTTGAGTGTAGGTGTTGTATCAGTTAAGAACAACAAAGTCTCTTTGGCAGGAGATGTTTAGTCTTAGCTGCTGGCATTTGTCCTTGAGCCATGCAGCTGACTGTCTGTAGAGTCAATGCAGCTCAAATGTTTTGGAAACAAAAAACTGCAGATAATCTGGAGGACTTGTGTGAGGGGGTCAGATTAGTCGAATAGTACTGATCCCAGAGAAAGAAACTTTATATTCTCTTAAAGATTCAGTACTTTAATTCTTCAGTGCTGGACGTTGAATCCTTCATGGACGGCTCTCAGCGTGATCATGATGTAATCCATTTTCCTAGACAGTTCTCCATTTGCCGCTGTCAGAGTCCTCTCCATTTTTTCAATTTGATGGTTAAGCCTCGCCTGGCCAGCATTTTGATAGGCTATGTCCATCTTCATCAATTTACGGTACACCAGGACAATCCCAGATCCAATCTGGGATTGGATCTGGTTATCTCTGCTTATTTCTATCCACAGGTCAGTAAAATGCCACCCAAAAAAGAGGAAATGGAAGAAATTAAAAAAACTCTGAACTTTGTGTTAGATGAACTGGCCAAAGTGACTAGCCAGCAGGACAAAATATTAGACCTAATACAGGAGGTACAAGCCCTACATTCAATAATAAAAGAAAAAGACAAAAAAATTATGGACCTGGAGCAACACCGGCGTCTTTTGGAGCAACGCGTCGAGGATCTTGAACAAGGTTCTCGCATTGATGACATAGTTGTAAGTGGACTAGACATCAGATATCAGTCGTACGCCCATGCCGCTACAGGACTGAGTGGTGAACATGCTTCCATAAGTGAATCAATGTCCTTAGAAAACCAAGTGCTTCAGTTCCTTAATGATAAAGACATTAAGGTAGAAGCCAATGCGATCTCAGCCTGTTATGCTTTACCGAAGAAAGATAACAAAACAAAGAAATCAATTGTGATGCGCTTTGTGAACAGGAGGGTGAAAAATGACATACTGAGGCAGGCCAAAAAACTAAAGGAAACTCAAGTTTACCTAAATGAACACCTGACAAAAAAAAAAACGCTGTATTAGCACGGCAGGCACGGATGCTAAAGAAACATAATAAGATACAGTCAACCTGGACAAGAAATTGTAGAATTTGGATTAAACTAAATGGAACACCTGAGCAAGCAAAAAGTATAATGATCAGAGATGCTACTGACTTAGATAAATACAGATGAACACTGACTATGAAACACAGAGTGAGGAAACTCAAACTCTAAAAATATGCCACTATGCTGAACATAAACCACAAGAGATGGAGAATGATATTGATCCTGATAACCACTTTTTCAATAATATTCATAACCACTGTGAATATTACACTGAAAAGCAATTCAAAAGTCAAGTGCAATTAGATGGTAAACTGTCAATAATACACTTCAATAGCAGAAGTCTTAACAAAAACTTCTCACAGATTCAGGACTATTTAAAACAGCTAAACAGAAAATTCACAGCTATAGCAGTCTCTGAAACCTGGCTTAATGAAGACCAGGCTCCCCTGATGGCAATAGAGGGATATCAGATGTTTAACATTAACAGATCTCAAAAAAAGGGTGGTGGTGTTGCACTGTATATTGATGACCTATATAGATGTAAGCTTGTAAATGAAATGTCCTTAGCACTACCAGGGATTCTGGAATGTGTTACTGTTGAGATTGACCTAGACAAAACAAAAAATCTAATCATAAGCTGCATATACAGAACGCCGGGAACTTGCATTGAGACATTCAGAGATAAATTAGTCGAGCTGTACAATAATATTACTAGTAAGAAAATGGTAGCAATTTGTGGAGATTTCAATATTGACCTACTTAATCCACATCAACAAAATGTAGTTACAGAGTTCATGAACTCTATGTACAGCATGAGTCTATATCCCACAATAACACATCCCAGTAGAATCACAGCTCACTCTGCTACACTTATTGACAACCTGTTTGTCAATGTTCTCGACAAGAAAATAGAAAGTGGATTATTGATAAATGATATAAGCGACCACTTGCCAATCTTTGCACTTATCCATGGCCACACGGGGCCCAACCCAGAAAAAATCTCAAAATCGTTCAGACACAAATCACCAAACGCAATCAGTTCTTTTAAAGAGGACTTGCTGAAGCAAGACTGGACAGAAGTCTATGTATCAGATGTAAATGAAGCCTATGACACATTTACAAACATTGTAACCACTCTTTATGAAAAAAACTGCCCATTAGTTAAAAAAAAGCTTAAACACAAATTTACTGACAAACCATGGCTAACCAAAGGACTACAAAAGGCGTGTAAAAAGAAAAATTTATTATTTTTTTTTTTTTTTTTTTTTTTTTTTTTTTTTTTTTTTTTTTTTTTTTGTTACTTATTTGTACCCGTAGGTAGACTTGGTTTGCAGTCTGGTGACAAGCCACCGGCTGCTGGTCGCTGCGTGCGCGAGCGCCCTAAACCTACATGTTTTTGGTGTGCGGGAGGAAACCGGAGAAATCCCGGAGTAAACCCACGCAACACGGGGAGAACATGCAAACTCCACACAGCTCACTGTTGGTCGGGGGCTGGGATCGAACCCACGACCTCATGATCCCCGCGATCCCCCGGCCGAGGGTAAAACTGTGCTGCCACAGTGCTAAACCACTGCGCCACCGTGCAGCCCAAAAAATTTATTATATAAAGCTTTCATAAAGAAAAGGACAAAAGAAGCAGAGCAGCGGTATAAAACATACAAAAATAAGTTAACATATATAATAAGATGTAGTAAAAGAGACTATTACAGTAAAGAACTGGAAAAAAACAAAGACAATATTAAAAATACATGGACAATAATCAACAGTATCCTTGGAAATAAAAGCAGAAATACCAGCTACCCAACTAACACTCCAAAAAATAATAAATCGACTCCGAATGTGAATATAGCTTCACCTGCAGATGAATTTAATAATTTTTTTGTTAACATTGGACCTAAACTGGCCCGAGAAATACCCACTACGGTGCCAACAGGTGATTCAATATGCAATAACACTGCTGTAAAAGACACCATCTTCATAAAGAACACAGACGAAAGAGAGGTCATTGAAATTGTTAAATCGTTCAAAAGTAAAACATCTACTGACTGCGATGGTATTGATATGCTACTAGTCAAAACTGTTATCGAATGCATAGTGAAACCACTGACGTATATCTGTAACCTGTCTCTCCAATCAGGTATATTTCCCAATGCAATGAAAATAGCTAAAGTAATTCCAATTTACAAGACAGGCGACAGAGGGGAACTCTCCAACTACAGACCAATTTCACTATTACCGCAATTTTCCAAGATACTTGAAAAAATATTCTATGAGAGAATTCACAACTTCATACTGAAGAATGATTTATTGTGTGAGCAGCAATATGGGTTCAGACACAAAAGGACAACAGCATATGCCTTAATGGAATTTACAGAAAAAATATCAACAGCCATTGAAAATAAAGAGTATTCAGTTGGAGTATTCCTGGATCTTAAAAAAGCATTTGATACAGTAGATCACAATCTATTATTAAAGAAACTACAAAATTGTGGTATCAGAGGGGTAGCACTGTCCTGGTTAAGAAGTTACTTAAAGAATAGATATCAGTTTGTATGTGTTAACAACAAAAACTCAGAGCTACTGAAGGTCACCTGTGGAGTCCCACAGGGTTCAGTTTTGGGACCATTATTATTCAATATGTATATAAATGATATATGTAAAGTTTCAGAAAAAATGGACTTAATATTGTTTGCTGATGACACTAACCTGCTATGCAGTGGAAACAACTTGGAACAACTTCTGGATACACTCGGAAAGGAATTAGGAAAGCTGAAACTGTGGTTTGATTCAAACAAATTAACGCTCAATTTAAGCAAGACAAAATTTATAGTCTTTAACAACCATCACAACTACCCAGTACCCAAACTCAGTGTAAATGGTGTAGAGATTGAAAGGGTATCCGAAACTAAATTCCTTGGAGTAATAATTGATAACAAACTGTGTTGGAAGCCACATATTAATTATATAAAAGGTAAAGTATCCAAATCAATTGCAATATTACACAGAGTGAAAAATTTGCTGAATCAACCCACACTATACACCTTGTATCATTCATTAATACTCCCATACATGACATATTGTAATGAAGTATGGGGAAATACATATAAAACAAACATATATCCACTCTTTATGCTTCAAAAGAGAGCTATTAGAATAATCAACAAAGCAGCTTACAGGAAACCAACAAACCCACTTTTTCTTAAACAAAAAACTCTCAAGTTGAAAGATCTGATCGACTTTAAAACCGCAATAATAATGTTCAAAGTGAAGAATCTATCACTGCCCGCAAATATCCAAAAGTTGTTCCAAACAAGGGAGAAACGATATCACTTCAGAGGAACATGTATATTTCAAAAGCCTACAGTGAGAACAACTACCAAGCAACACTGTATTTCAGTGCAAGGTGTCAGATTATGGAACGATTTTGGACCTGAATTAAAATCATGTACAAAGCTTGGACAATTTAAACAAAAACTAAAGGAAGAAATACTCCAAACATATTTACAAGACGACATGTAAACTCACATAAGGATTGACATTTCCAGCCTGTGTTGTGTTATAGCTTAGTTTTTCTTTTTTCTCTGTGACACTATGTCTTAGATTTGTTTTTGAATAGTAACCGCTTAACTTAGACTAGCTCAGTTTTCTTTTTCTCTCAGTCATATTTTGTCTTAGCCTTGTTTTAAATTGTAATCGCTCTTGTCTTGTTTTCTCTTTTTTCTCCTTTGAATTCTTGGATGGAATATGGGTGGGCAATATAAGCTGCGGCTTCAGCCATCACCCATTTCGGATAACTCACGTGGAATTGTATAGTAGAAGGAGTCTTTGTCTAATTTGACCTTGTTGTTATATCATACAGTTTCTTTTAACCTGTAATGTACTATCCGAAATAAAATTCATTCATTCATTCATTCATTCATTCAATCAGAACGATCCCGATGACCATTACTACGAAGACGTACAAATCTTCGACATCTTCGATGGAAAGATCAGACAGGCACAAGAGTTTCCAATTACTTGTGTCCTCAAATAGCCCGCAGCAGCCGTTCCTGCGGGGCAAACAACCTCCCCTGGGGCACTTTTCCTCGTTGAAAAAATAGTGTCAATTGCGTTCAAAGCCCAGCTTATTAAATCCATAATTTCGTTCGATAATCAGCAGTAGAGACACGCAGACAGACGATAGCAAGCTGGGATCCAGTTAGTTAGAGGAGGGAGGAGATAAGTCAGAGCTGGAGAGAAGAAAAAAGCGTCTGCTCTCTTTGGGAGGCGGAAGTGAGAATAACCCATTCACCCAACTCACATAACCCATTGGCCTGTGGGTTGTACGCAGTTGTGTCATGACTTCTTTTGTTTTTTCTTTTGAATTCTTGGATGGAACATGGGTGGCCAATATAAGCTGCGGATTCAGCCATCACATATTTTGGATAACTTATGTTGAACTGTATAATCAGAGGAGCTATTGTCTAATTTGACCTTGTTGGATTTTATTACCCCCTTTGTTATATTATTCACTTTCTTTTAACCTGTACTCTTAATCTATTCGAAATAAAGATTAATTAATTCATTCATTCAATTGCAACGCCCCCAGCCTGGGAGTTTGCAGATGCAGGACATGGACACAACACCAACACTTCAGTTTATTACCTCTGCCAAGGAGGTAATGCTTTTACTAATGAACCACTAATCCTATCATTGTGAATCCAATTGCTACTCAGATGTTTTCATGGTCAAGGAATCTGACAACGTACACACAAACACTGTATGGGGGGAACTGTGGCACTTGGCGGAGGTCTGCGCTCTCCGAGTGCTTTTCTAGTTAGAACTGTCTACAAATGGGACAGAGACGCTGCACACTCAACAACGGGATCCTTCCACAAACTCCCAAAGGATGACTTTCTGGGACAAAAGAGGTTCCATTTATTTTCTCAGACCTTCTGGAGGATTTTAGGTCAAACTTCTTCCTCTGCTCTGGTCATTTCACTACAGATTAATTCCTAAACCTTAGAAAGAGGAACTTAGGTTTCATCACAAAGCTAATTCTCTAGGATACCACCGTATCGTGTAAAATGACTAAACATTAAAGAACTAATACCAGACTGATCACACATCACACACAGACACATGGCGGGGTGGGGGGTGGGGGGGGCAGAAAAAAAGGATGAAGACACGGGACCAGTGGAAGACCAACAGTGTGGGTCCAGACTCTGAATAGGAGAGTCCCTGACAGGCTGACAGGTCCTACCTGGGAGATGTTTGGTCTTCAGTGATGAAAGTCAGTGTAAAATGTGGAGTTAAATCAGGGAGAGAAGATGTAGCAGACTGAAGGAAAGTGTTTTGGAGGAGACGATCAGAAGTGGTGTGAGATTGGAACTAAATGTAAAGTGTAAAATGGTGTTAAAGTGTTTGAGACTTGTTGTTTGCTGCCATCTTTGTCTTTATCTCTCCATCTGATCTTCTCTCATCTCTCCAGACTCTGTCAGGCTGCTGAATGGGACCAGTGTGTGTTCAGGCAGACTGGAGGTGAAGTCTAACCAGAGCTGGTCCTCAGTCTGTCAAGCTAACTTTGATCAGCAGGATGCAGAGGTGGTCTGTAGGCAGCTTGGCTGTGGGCCTCCTTCACTCCTCCAGGGGGCGCTCTATGGAGACGTGGAGGCTCCCGTGGGGACCAAAGAGTTCCAGTGTGGAGGTAATGAGTCTGCTCTCCTGGACTGTAGAAGCTCAGGCTCAGCTAGAAACAGCTGCTCACCTGGAGAAGCTGTTGGACTCACCTGCTCAGGTAGAAGAGGAGCTGCAGCTTTGATTTGGTTCATTTCTGTTCTGATCCAACTCACTTTGGTCTTTGACTGATCACTGTCTGATTTCTCTTCAGAACCTGTCAGGTTGGTGGGAGGAGACAGTCGCTGTGGAGGAACAGTGGAGGTGAAACATTTGGGAGAGTGGAGACCAGTGAGAGGTGGTGACTTGTCCCTGAAGGCAGCAGCTGTTTTCTGTGAACATCTGGACTGTGGCTCTGCTGTTTCTGTAGGAGAGAGTGAGGAGTCCTCAAAGAGAGATGTGTGGTTGAGCTCTCGTGACTGTGTTCAGTCTGGATCCTTTCTGAGAGACTGTGTAACATCATCATGGTCCTCTTCCTCCACCCAGACTGTCACCTGTTCAGGTAATGATGTGTCTCCTCCTGTGTGTCAGTCCAGTTTCCAGTCTTCTCCTTCCTCTCTCACACTAACAGTCACTGGTTTCCAGTGGGCTGAACTCTTCAGTTTCTTCAAGGTTCAAAGCCTCCATAGACTGCTGACTTTCACCTGATAGGAAACACCTGGACAACACTATCTGTCTCTGTAGACCAGTGTGTCCAAATAGCAGCAGCAGATCAGCCATCATTGCTGTGGTGAAGAGAAACTCCAGTTTGACACCAGCTGTCCTACAGCTCTACACTTTCCTTTCATGTTCTTTTCATTTAACATCACTCATTCATTTAACAATGATAACAAGGGTCCAGCAGCAGTGAATTCACCTTTTTATTGAGCTTATGTTCCCCGTGCGCGTTTACGTAGCGCACAGAGGAAGGAATCAAAACCCACATTCAGAGATAGTTGCGTGCAATTTATTGAACAAAAATAAGGAGTTCAGTCCAGCAACAGTTATGATGAATGAACAGAAAGATGACCTAAACAGTCTTAGAGGACAAACAGTCATGGAGGGCACCAGGAGAACAGGGACGTCTCAGAGACGCTCAACAGGCCGAGGGGGGACAATGCCTAGTGCCGCAGGAGGCACGAGGAGAAAGGGAATTGAACTTACGGGTTGTAGCAGTCCTGAGGCGGTCCGTGCTGTCCAAAGTGTAGATAAACAGGAACAGTCGCTAACATCAGGTAACGAGCAGGCATCAGGTAATGTTAGAAGAAGACTTAATAGTCAGGCTGAACATACTAAGCAGGGAGTGGAGAACAAACTGTTTCCAATAAGCGCACCACCCAGTGTGAAGCGGTACCGTAGAGAACAGGCAGGGCTTCTAGACATGAGTGGGTGCTCACATATACAGAGAGAAAAAGCAACAGTGTAAATCCACAATGATCTGGTGATCTCTTCCAACTCAAACAGAGCTTAAATAATGCCAACCCTAATCAGAGAAGAGATCGCCGGTGTGAGTAATGAGTATGTGTGGGGGCATGAAAGGGAGTGACTGGAAACAGCTGGTGAACCTGACAGGAGGAAGGAGGCGTGGCTGAGCGCTAAATGGACCCCAAGGGCTCCCTCAGCACGCCTGATGGAAAATAGGCATACAATACACAACAGAGTCAAAATAGCCACAGGGTCACAACTGGGTTTGAGACCCTCAAACCCAAGTTCATGACAGAACTAAATATTATTTTCAACCCACTGATCATCAAATGATTTCTTCTAGTGTGTGATATATCTGTTGCAGCTGATGTTGGTGAGGAGAAAATGATGTTTGTAGATGACAATCAACATGGAAGAGTCTGTTGATGGAAATGTGAGAAGTGAACAGGACATTAGTTTATGTCATTAATACATTTTAACAAGAAAATGAGGACAACAGTGTGATTGAAAATGACATTTGTGATCAAATAACAGTTTATCTTAGTTTGAATGAAAAGTTTAATCCAGGTCACCTTAGAAATAATATGAGATGAATGAAAATTAAACACAATTAAACCTCCTTGGTTACATGTGTCACATAAAATGTTTCTAGTCTGGTTAAATGGTGGCTTTTATTTTTCCACATTAATCTGAATCAAAAGAAACCCTGTTTTAATTACTGAATGTGGAACGTCTAATAGGTGAGCTGGATAAACTAAACATGACGACCCTTCAGTTTTAGACAGAAGTCTTCTACCTTTCAGGGATGAATCTCCCATCAGAAACAGATTAAATTCACTTCTAAGTTGTAGGAATCAGGGTTAAAAACTGGCTTGTGCATTGACAGACTGACAGTGAAGGTTTTACGCCAATCAGGACAAAGTTCTGAGGTCACATGGGTTTGTCATGGGTAGGAAATTCTACCCATTATCTCCACCATACGTTGGACCTTGTTCTGACATATGGCATAAAAATAGAAAATCTGGTAGTGTCTCCTCATAACCCTGTACTGTCAGACCATTGTCTGTTAACCTTTGATTTTACAATTTCAATTCAATTCAATTCAATTCAACTTTATTTATATAGCGCCATTTCACAACAACAGTCATCTCATAGCACTATCAACTGTAGGGAGGACCCCCACAGTTGCAGAAAGACCCCAGCAATCAGGCGATCCCCTGTGAGCAAGCACTTGGCGACGGTGGAGAGGAAAAACTCCCTTTTAACAGGAAGAAACCTCCAGCAGAACCAGGCTCAGGGAGGGGCAGTCATCTGCTGCGACTGGCTGGGGGGTGAGGGGATAGAGAAGAAGAAAAGAACAGACATGTAGAGAGCAAACAGCACGATGGGGACTCAATCTATGGGAGAGAACAAACAAATGTTAATGACCAGCAAAAAAAAAATATTTCATAGAGAGTGAGGAAAGGAGTGAGGCCCAGTGCATTACTGGAGGTCCCCCGGCTGACTAAACCTATTAGCAGCATAACTAAGGGAGGGTTCAGAAAACACATGATCCCTCCCTAATTGTAGGCTATATCAAAAAGGTAGGTTTTAGCCCTATTCTTAAAAACAGAGATCGAGTCTGACTCCCGAATCCAGATTGGCAGCTGATTCCACAGGAGAGGAGCTTGATAACTGAAGGCTCTGCCTCCCATTGTACTTTTGGAGATTCTAGGTATTACAAGTAAACCTGCATTTTGGGAGCGTAGTGCTCTGTTAGGATGATACGGTAGTATCAGATCTTTTAAATAAAAAGGAGCCTGATTGTTTAGAGCTTTGTAAGTAAGAAGAAGGATTTTAAACTTAATTCTAAACTCTATGGGAAGCCAATGAAGGGAGGCCAGAACCGGAGAGATATGATCTCTCTTTCTAGTACCTGTTAAAACTCTTGCTGCAGCATTTTGGATCAGCTGAAGACTTTTTAAAGATGTTTTAGGACAACCTGATAATAAAGAATTACAATAATCTAATTTCTATTTGGCTCCTAAAGAAAAATATTCCTACAGTAGATGCCTCTCAGATGATGTTACCAAATTTATGCAGATTGTTTCCTCTATGCCATGTGTCAACGGAAATAAGCTATAGACAGCTTGCTCCTTCTGTAATTGATAGCATGGTAGATAGTGTTACAGCTTCTCTGCATCAGACTCTAGACATGGTGGCCCCTTTAAAAAAGAAAAAAGTCAATCAGAGATTTCTAACTCCTTGGTTCAACACAGAAACTTGTAGCTTAAAACAGAAGACTTGTCAATTAGAAAGAAAATGGCACTCCACTAATTTCGATGAAATCTATTTAGCTTGGAGAAATCATCTTTTAATTTATAAATAATCTCTTAGAAAAGCTAGAACGAGTTATTATTCTGCATTAATAGAAGAGAACAAGAATGATCCTAGGTTTCTTTTCAGCACTGTAGCCAGGCTGACAAAGAATCAGGACTCTGTCAATCCTAGCATTCCCTTAGAGCTTACTAGTCAGGACTTTATGAACTTTTTCAATAGTAAAATTTCATCTATCAGAGATAAAATCAATCAGATTCTTCCCACCATGAACTTAAATACAGTAACTACTACAACTCCTTCAGTTGATATCTGTTTGGATCAGTTTTCTCCAATTGACCTTTTACAGTTAAGACAAAATAATTTCCTCGTCCAAGCCTTCAACTTGTCTTTTAGACCCTATTCCTACCAGGTTATTTAAAGAAGTCTTCCCACTTATTGGTAGCTTTATTCTTCATATAATCAATTCTTCATTAACTTCAGGCCATGTACCGTAGGCTTTTAAAACTGCTGTAAATAACTTATGAACTGTAAATGACTTATGAACTGCAATATCATGATTTTCACGGAAACATGGTTATACAGTGGAATACCCGATAATGCTATCGAGCTAGCCGGCCTACACACTCTCCGGGCAGACAGAGCAGCTGATGACTCCATTAAGACCAGAGGTGGGGGAGTGTGCATTTATATTAACAAGGCTTGGTGCACGGACTCTGTCACTGTTGGGAGACACTGCTCAGCTAACCTGGAGTTTCTCATGGTTAAATGTAGACCTTTCTATCTGCCACGGGAGTTCACTTGTACCATCATAACAGCTGCTTATATCTCTCCGGATGCTAATGCTAAGCTTGCTATGAAAGAACTACATGCAGCTATTAGCAAACAACAAACTGCACACCCAGAGGCAGCATTTATTGTGGCAGGTGATTTTAACCACTCTAACCTCAAGACAGTGCTTCCTAAATTCTACCAGCATGTCTCCTGTCACACAAGAGGGGACAAAACATTGGACCATGTTTACACCAATATTGTGGGAGCCTACACAGCAAGTATAGGCTATGTAGGCCCTCCCCCACCTAGGTCAGTCTGATCACTTATCTTTGTTCCTTACCCCCAAGTATGTACCGCTCATCAACCGGGTAAAGCCATCAGTGAGGACCATCAAAGTGTGGCCAGAGGGGGTTGACTCCGTACTCCAGGAAAAGTTTAGGAACACAGACTGGAGTATGTTCACCTCTCAGGCTACTTGTGGCTCCCACATAAACATCGACTCTTACACCCACTCAGTCCTGGACCATATCAACACCACTATTGACAGTGTCACCACGGAAAGACAGATCACCACGTACCCAAATCAGAAGCCGTGGATGAACAGAGAAGTGCGGCTTCTGCTAAAGGCACGTATCAATGCCTTTAGATCTGGTGATACACAGGCCTACAGTTCATCCAGGGCAGATCTGAAGATGACTGGCGCCTAGCGGCTGCCCCGGCCTTGGATGCGCTCTGCAGAGCGTGCCCAAATGCCAAGTCACGTTTCGTTACCTTGTATTCATACATGTGTAATGACAATAAAGTTGAATCTCATCTCATCTCATCTCAAGAAGGGCATCAAGAAGGCCAAGCACAGCTACAAGCTGAAGGTGGAGGAACATTTTGGGAACTCTGACCCCTGACGCATGTGACAGGGCATTCAAGCTATCTCTGATTATAAGCCCAGCAACTCCATACCTATAGCCATGACTGTGTCCTTTCTCAATGAGCTAAATGACTTCTATGCTCATTTTGACAAGGACAATAACGAAAAGAATATCAATTTCCCACCCTCTGACGACCTCCACCACCTCACACTCACCCACACCATTGTCCGTAACGCACCGAGTCATATCAACGTACTTAAGGCTGCTGGCCCTGACGGCATTCCTGGGTGTGTACTGAGGGCATGCGCTGAGCAGCTGGCAGGGGTCTTCACGGACATCTTCAACCTGTCCCTGGCCCAGGCAGTGGTACCAGCGTGCTTTAAGACCACTTCTATAGTACCAGTGCCGAAACATTCAATACCGTCGTGCCTAAATGACTATCGCCCTGTGGCACTGACGCCCATAGTCATGAAGTGCTTTGAGCGACTGGTCTTGGCACAGCTCAAAAAATGCCTGCCCCCTACACTGGACCCTCACCAGTTTGCCTACCGGAGCAACAGGAGTACAGAGGATGCGGTTTCTACAGCGCTGCACGGTGTACTCTCACATCTGGATGACAAGAACACCTACGCAATAATGCTGTTTGTTGACTTCAGCTCAGCATTCAACACAGTTATCCCCTCCAAGTTGATCACTAAACTTGGGGACCTGGGAATCAGTACCTTCACCTGAAACTGGATCATGGATTTTCTGACCAACAGACCCCAGCATGTTAGGTCAGGCCCCAACCGTTCTTCCATCATCACACTCAACACTGGTGTACCACAGGGCTGTGTGCTCAGCCCATTCCTCTACTCCCTCTTCACACATGACTGCAGGCCTACGTATGGATCCAATTCCATCATAAAGTTCGCAGATGACACCACGGTGATCGGACTCATCAGGGACAACGATGAGTCAGATTACAGGGCAGAGGTTGAGCACTTGGCTACTTGGTGCGCTGACAATAACCTGCTCCTTAACACCAGCAAAACCAAGGAGCTCATAGTGGACTACAGGAAGGAGAGGGGAGAGACACATGACCCCATCCATATCAATGGCATAGCTGTTGAACGTGTCCCCAGCTTCAAATTCCTGGGGACCCACATCTCGGAGGACCTGTCCTGGTCAGTTAACACCACCAACATGATCAAGAAGGCCCACCAGCGCCTCTTCTTCTTGAGGACACTGAAGAAGAACCATCTGTCAACTGACATCCTGGGCAACTTCTACCGCTGCGTGATAGAGAGCACCCTGACCAACTGTGTCACAGTCTGGCATGGGAGCTGCTCTGTCGCTGACCGTAAGGCGCTGCAGCGGGTGGTGAAAACCGCCCAATGCATCACGGGAACTCCACTTCCAGTTATAGAGAACGTCTACAGGAAAAGATGTCTGCGCCGGGCACACAGCATTCTTAGGGACTCCAACCATCCTGCTCATGGACTGTTCCAGCTTCTCCCCTCCGGAAGGCATTTCAGAAGCCTTCGGACTAGAACCAGCAGGTTTAGGAACAGTTTCTTTCCAACAGCTGTCACGTTATTGAACTTAGTTCCCTGCTGACTCTCTTACCATCCTCACCTGTACATAACTGCCCACCTAACTTATTGTACATTATTTGCACATAACGGTACTCTTAACTTGCTGCACTGCTGCATATATTTGCATATATTTGCTTAAATTGCACATACTGTCAATTACTGTATATACTGCACTGCTGTCATTTGCACTTCTGATTGGATGCTAAACTGTGTTTCATTACCTTGTATTCATACATGTGTAATGACAATAAAGTTGAATCTAATCTAATCTAATCTAATCTAATCTAATCTAATCTAAATAAACCCTTACTAAAAAAGCCAACGCTGGATCCAGGAGTTTTAGCTAATTATAGACCAATCTCTAATCTCCCTTTCA
This sequence comes from Pholidichthys leucotaenia, assembly GCA_020510985.1. Classification (NCBI taxonomy): domain Eukaryota; kingdom Metazoa; phylum Chordata; class Actinopteri; order Cichliformes; family Pholidichthyidae; genus Pholidichthys; species Pholidichthys leucotaenia. The sequence goes on along the minus strand of CM035841.1, from coordinate 8,572,206 downwards.
TTTCAAAAATCTTAGAGTTGTTGCTACGCAATTATTTGATCACTTGCAGGGAAGTGGTTTACTTGAAGAGTTTCAATCTGGATTTACAATCCATCATAGTACTGAAACAGCCTTAGTGAAGGTCACTGTTAGCACTGTTGCCTTACAGCTAAAAGGTTCCTGGTTCGAATCCCCAGGCTGGCAGGGGTTGGAACCTTTCTGTATGGAGTTTGCATGTTCTCCCTGTGCTGTGTGGGTTTACTCCGGGGGCTCCGGTTTCCTCCCACAATCCAAAGACATGCATGTTAGGTTAATTGGTTGTTCTAAATTGTCCCTAGATATCTGTTTCCTATAGGCCCTTAGAATAGAGGGTTAGTACTAGTGAAAGCGCTTTGAGTGGTCTTTGTGACTAGAAAAGCGCTATATAAGTGCAGGTTAGTTAGTTAGTAATGACCTCCTTATCGCATCTGATAATGGACTTGTTTCTGTACTTGTCCTTTTAGACCTTAGTGCAGCTTTGGATACTATTGATCATAATATTCTACTTCATAGATTTGAACACTATGTTGGACTTAATGGACCTTTGTTGCAGTGGTTTAGATCTTATTTATCTGATAGGTTCCAGTTTGTTCATGTCAGTAATGAGTTTTCTTTCAACTCAAAGCTCAGTCATGGAGTTCCACAGGGATCTGTGCTAGGCCCTACTCTTTTTAGTTTATACGCTTCCGTTAGGCAACATTATTAGAAAGCACTGTATACACTTTCATTGTTATGCAGATGACACACAATTATACCTGTCAAGGAAGCCAGATGATAGCAATCAATTAGCCAAGTTAGAAGCCTGTCTTAAGGAAATCAAAGCTTGGATGACTTATAATTTCCTGCTATTAAATTCAGATAAGACTGAAGTCATTCTTGATGGTCCAAAAAACCTAAGAAATACCTTTCCAAATCAAACTTTTAGTTTGGATGCAGTTATTCTTTCTCTTAATAGCTCTGTGAGGAACCTTGAAATTATTTTTGATCAAGAGCTATCTTTCAATTCACATATTAAACTTGTTTCAAAGACTGCCTTCTATCATTTGCGTATTATTGCCAAGATTAGGAGCATCTTGTCTCAGAGTGATGCTGAGAAACTGATCCACGCTTTTGTTAGCTCTAAATTAGATTATTGTAACTCTTTATTATCAGGTTGTCCTAAAACATTTTTAAAAAGTCTTCAGCTGATCCAAAATGCTGCAGCAAGAGTTTTAACAGGTACTAGAAAGAGAGATCATATCTCGCTGGTTCTGGCCTCCCTTCATTGGCTTCCCATAGAGTTTAGAATTAAGTTTAAAATCCTTCTTCTTACTTACAAAGCTCTAAACAATCAGGCTCTTTTTTATTTAAAAGATCTGATACTTCCGTATTATCCTAACAGAGCACTACACTCCCAAAATGCAGGATTACTTGTAATACCTAGAATCTCCAAAAGTACAATGGGAGGCAGAGCCTTCAGTTTTCAAGCTCCTCTCCTGTGGAACCAGCTGCCAATCTGGATTCGGGAGTCAGACTCGATCTCTGTTTCAAAGAATAGGGTTAAAACCTTCCTTTTTGATATGGCCTAAAATTAGGGAGGGCTCATGTGTTTCTGAACCCTCCCTTAGTTATGCTGCTAATAGGTTTAGTCAGCTGGGGGACCTCCAATAATGCACTGGGCCTCACTCCTTTCTTCACTCTCAATGAAATATTTTTTTTTTTTGCTGGTCATTAACATCTGTTTGTTCTCTCCCATATAGGCCGTGAGCAGCTCCCTCAAAATGTGGCTAGAAAATGATTTTCGTGGCACCCAACTGGGAACTACGGGATCTTTGATGATTTCTATGTAAAAAAAAAAACCTGCTGAATCCGACAATCGATGTTCCCACTGTCAAAGGTGTGGATAGCTATGTCAAATTTGCATAAATCCAAGATGGCTGCCACGACTAACCAAGGGAATGAATGGCCTAACATTTCAGCCAGTCTACCTAGAAACACATTTGAGGCCTCTTTTTTGGATGATGTTGAGCCGAGGAATCGATTTCTGAGGTCGACTGTGTGATTGAGGGTCAAAGAACCACGCTAATTTGCATAAATCCAAGATGGCTGCCATGGATGGACTAACTTTTTAGCCATTCTACCTAGAATCACGTTGGAGACGTCCTTTTCGGCTAATGTTAACCCGAGGAATCGATTTCCGAGGTCATTAGTGTGACTGAGGGTCAAAGAACCTCGCTAATTTGCATAAATCCAAGATGGCCACCATGGGTGTGGATGGACTATACAGTATTTTGAACCACTCTACCTATAATATACAGTATATTGGTTCCAAGGTTGTCATAGCCAGGAGCGGCACTGGGGTTAAGCTCCCAGTGCTCATAAAATGCTCCTTACGGCGTGCGTCTCGAAAAGCCTCTGACAACTAAGTCCAACTCCTAGCCTGCCCATGTGGTTTAGTTTCTAAGCCCGGCGGAACTGCTTTTGCTAATAGGAGAAGGGGCGAGGGCGGATCTCTGGCGCCTTAAAACCAGATGCTTCGGGTAGATGGTGGCTCGTCAACCTGGTAAGGTAGCCCATCTAGGGGAAGGTAAACCCTGATTTCAAACCTCCGCTGCCTTGCGGCACACCCGGTCACGGGAAAGGCTTCTGGAGTCAACCCTGAGGAAAAATCCGGAGTCGGAGCCCCTAAGGCAGTTCTCTGTTGTGCTCAACATCATTCTGGCAGCTCCTGTGACGGCGCTGGTGCCAAACTATAGCAGCCCTGCTGTTCCTTTGGATCCATCAGTGACGTGGAGAGGGGGGACATGCTGCGTGGGTAACATCTTGTCCTCCATATCTTCCTGCCCAGGCTTGAATCCTACCAATGCCCAACGCTGGAAGGTAGAACACCGGTGCACATCGGCCTGTTCAGCCACAGGCGGTGCTGTTCCAGCAGAGTAGACGTTTAGGATTCTCTTCCATGGTCATCATAGACCGACGGAGGCCGATGACGACCTATAATCATGTTTGAGACGTCTTTTTCGGATAATGTTGACCCGAGGAATCAATTTCTGAGGTCAGCTATGTGATTGAGGGCTCCACTAATTTTCATAAATCCAAGATGGCTGCCATGAATGGCCTAACTTTTTTATCAGTACAACTAGAATCACATTTGAGACACATCATTTTCGGATAATGTTATGCCCAGGAATTGATTTCTGAGGTCACTTGTGTGATTGAGGGTCAAAGAACTCCACTCATTTAAATAAATCCAAGATGGCCGTCATAGGCATGGATAGCCTAACTTCTTAACCACTCTACCTAGAATCATGTTTGTTACATCTTTTCCAAATAACGTTGACCCGAGAAATCGATTCCTGGTCAGTTATGAGATGAGAGATGAGACTCAACTTTATTGTCATTACACATGTATGAATACAAGGTAACGAAACGTGACTTGGCATTTGGGCACGCTCTGCAGAGCGCATCCAAGGCCGGGGCAGCCGCTAGGCGCCAGTCATAGTGGTGATAAAGAAAGAAAAAGGGAAGGGATATGGAATGACACAGTAGGCGAGAGAAAAAAACATGTTTATCAAAATGGCGCTCAGTTAGTGAGCGAAATTTTGATTGCAGGAAAAAAAAACCTCAATGCACATTTAGCAGACAACAAAACCAAAAGTCAGAGAGGATCAGTGAATGAATGGATGTAATTCAGTATATGTGAATCAGTGTGTTCGTGTATGTTGAATGCAGGTGGATGTTTATCAGTTACTGGAGGCAGCAACTCTCTCCCAGCCGAGATGTTATGTCTTAGTGTCTGAAACTCGGAAGCATGTCCTTGAGGCATGGCAGATGGAAATTTCCTGAGCCAGTCACTGTCCTTGAGAGTTCAGATTGCAGCACACCAGAGTGTTTATGAAGAGAAGCACAATCTTCTGTTTTGTCTTAATCCAGGAGGAAAATAGTCAACAGGGCACCGAATTCAAGGTCTGATAACACAGATCACTCAGAGCATAGAATTTACAGCTCTTGCAATCCTGTGTTCATAATTTCCATGCATAGGCTTTAAATCCATTCTTGGAGGGCACCAAAACGACTCCAGATGTTTCCCTTCTAAACATGGGAAGCATGTCCGGCAGAGTCCATCTCTCTACAGTGCATGCCAGATGGTAATTTCCATGTTAGTCTTGCCGTTAGTTAGTGCTCTCCCCCGTCTAGTCGAATTGTTGAAGAAGCAGCTACGCCGGGACCGCTTTGATTAGCTCTTCTAGTTAAATTTTCGATACACCAGGAAAACTCCAGGGCCAATCAGCAGAAAAATCCTGTGATCGTGCCAAACCAGATAGATGTTTCCACATCATCAGTCGAATCATGCAGACACATGTGTTCCAATCCATGGGTCTCTCCATAGGGGCTCCCCCTGGCCCAAATTTATGTAAAAAGTTGTTAATTTTATTAAAGCCGCTCACCAAATCCATTTTTTTTTTCATTTGGATCAAGATTCAGCCAGAAGAACAGCGACGCAGACAAGACAGCAAGCTGGGATTCTCAGTTAGGAAGGGTGGAGGAGGGTGAAAGAGGGAACAGAGGAAAAAGCGACCGTTCTCTCTGAAGGGCAGGAAGAAATGTGATTGAGTGTCAAAGAACTCTGCTAATTTACATAAATCCAACATGTATAGCTGTCATATCCTGATACAACCTGTATTCAACCTCCACCTTATTCATCACCAGAATCATCTCCCTCATTTTCTTCCTCCTCTGCTTCCACAGATCTTTCAGATTCTGTAAGAACACGATTCACGCAATCGATGCAGGCGCATAGATTTCTTATATAGATTATATATGATTATATAAGATTATATTATATTATATTATATTATTATATTATCTTATATAGATTTCTTTCATAGATTTCTTACCAGCATCACATGTCTCAGCTTGCATCAGTTTTACAGTGACACGATTTGTCCGTGGCCCTTCTCTGAGCGTTTCCTTCTTGCAGATGATGCAGATGTTTGGCAACACATTGCTTGACCTTGCAGATGCTTGGCTGATGGTTGCTGCAGCATGGTGAGATCGCTGTCGCTTTTTAGGAGATGGTGTTGGGGGACTAAGTTCTGGTCTGCTTTGCTCCTGAGGCTCAGGAATGTGGGCTTCGGCCAGTTGTTTTTTTACGAGCTTCAGCACGTTCCACTCTTGTTTTGTCCGTAAAACGGCTATAGCACACACGATGGTAGCCAAATGTTGGATCAAGGTTGTTTAGATCTGAAAACATATTATATGGACCATAGGGTATTATAACATTAGGCCTACCTTTTACCATATAGATATAAAACATATATAGATTGCAGATAATTTTCACATTAACAGTGAGCTTATAATAGAGACCTTGTGCAACCGAGTCACTGCTCAATGTAAACTTGCAAAATGGCAAGCACAGACCGTGTGCCCATATTTATTGAGCATAAAGTATACAGGCGACTGCTGCTGCCATGAGTTTAACCTTTCTTGGGTGACACATCACAAACATATGGGCTTTCCTTAACAGGCCATTTTCCATCCGCCTAAGGCTTGATAGTATGGGTGTGACTATGTGCAAACTATATAAATGTACGCCCAAACTTGTTCCTCCCTCACCTACTAGTACACTGCACCCCTTGGGCTTGGGCTGAGAAGTACATCCAACCCTCAGACTCAGAGTTAAGCTCATTGGGATTGCTACCCTTTTCCCATTTGAGCTACTTTGTGGTAGTGGTATATTTTGACTATAATTCAGGCCCAGGGTGGGTTCTGGGGATAGATGCATCATCAGAGTGAGTCGATTTGCATCATCTAGATCTATACTAGGACTATGTTACCTGGCACCCAGAGTCCCTTGGTTATAAGCCTCCACACCCCCAGATCAGCCTACTCGGAGTCTTAGACCAGGACTAGGTCACCCTGTGAGCGGTTGACAAAGGTTTTAGACATCTAGGGTTCCATTTTAGTTCATATTTAGAGTTACAAATGATCGGAGCCAAACGACTCCAGGGCACACGCAGTACAACCATAAACAATGGCTGCCACTCACCTTTCTCGAACAAGCTGCAACGTTGTTCTGCTACTTTCTGTTGGGGTCCGTCAAGTACAAGCCATTTTTGGGCACACTCACGTACTTTTGCCCACGATGCTTCAGTAAAACGAGTGATACTGCCCGAAAACTTATCGGAAATGTGAATAACACAGGAGAGGCTTTCAGCGCACGCTACCCCTGTGGACGCTGCCATTTTGTTGTCACATGACCAAAGGGACGACGCTGATTGGTTAAAACGTCCCGGACTGGGCCATGTTTAAGGTAGCCAGACAATTATTACCGACTGACTTCAATCGCATTTTTCATACAGCTATCCACACCTTTGGAAGTGGGAACATCGATATTTTGTCTTACAATAATGTAATCTTAATTTAGAAACACTAAAATTTTAGTTCCCCGTTGGGTGCCACGAAACTGAACGAAAAGTGGCAGCTGCTCACAGCCTAATAGATTGAGTCCCCATCGTGCTGTTTGCTCTCTACATGTCTGTTCTTCTCATCTTCTCTATCCCCTCACCCCCCAGCCAGTCGCAGCAGATGACTGCCCCTCCCTGAGCCTGGTTCTACTGGAGGTTTCTTCCTGTTAAAAGGGAATTTTCCCTCTCCACCGTCGCCAAGCGCTTGGTCACAGGGGATCACCTGATTGCTGGGGTCTTTCTGCAACTGTGGGGGTTCCCCCTACAGTTGAAAGTGCTATGAGATGACTGCTGTGAAATGGAGCTATATAAATAAAGTTGAATTGAATTGAATATCCCAGCTGGTGGAGCAGGTCTAAACCACCTGCAGCGCCTGACTTCAGCTGACTGGTTCCTGCCAGCAGGGGCCGCTCTAGAAACTTTTTATGGGGGGCCAAGCTGGGACACATTGTCAGAACAGGGTGACACACCGTTTTGGGGTGGGGGGGTTGGGGGTATTATGATGTTCTGGAACAGAACTCACCACGGTTCCACAGCGGTGAGTGGACACTTCAGTTTGTATGCAGCGGAACATTGAAAAAATTATATATATTTTTCAGTCCCAGCAGTGCAGAGAGCCTGTCTGTGTCATCTTATCATTCCATTTGATACTAATGGACCAGATGGGAGGATTTACCCCCCCAAAGAAAAACAAAACAAAAAAAGGCTCAGAACCAGTCCTTCACTTCTGTGTGCTCTTTGTTCATTATCCACACATTACTATAGTTCAGTAAATGGTGTGGTGTTAATAAAGGCTCTCTCTGGACTGCTGGAACTGAATATTGTCAGTGGTTTGGATCTGTTCCTGCAGACAAACTAAAGCAGACTCCTATTTTTGCCACTCAGTGCTGTCATCATCGGTTGTGGCATGGTGGCCCGGGATCAGTAGCACGGGATCCCCGGGTGGGCAGCACGGTGGTGCAGTGGTTAGCACTGTTGCCTTACAGCTAGAAGGTTCCTGGTTCGAATCCCCAAGCTGGCAGGGGATGGAACCTTTCTGTGTGGAGTTTGTATGTTCTCCCTGTGCTGCGTGGGTTTACTCCGGGGGCTCCAGTTTCCTCCCACAATCCAAAGACATGCATGTTAGGTTAATTGGCTGTTCTAAATTGTCCTTAGATATCTGTTTCCTATAGGCCCTGAGAATAGAGGGTTAGTACTAGTGAAAGCGCTTTGAGTGGTCTTTGTGACTAGAAAAGCACTATATAAGTGCAGGTTAGTTAGTTAGTTAGATTGTGACTGGGGCTGCATTGTTCCTTGGAATCAGTTTGGTGGTGGAACCCATCTTGGTTTGGGTCGGGTTTTGAAAGCAGTTTGTTAAAAAGAGATGCGAACTAGCCTGGAGAATGGCTTCAGTTGGGCCGGAGAGTCCCGGTTGGCTCGGTACTTCCCGCGTGCCGGCTTCATGCATAGTTGCTTCACCAGGAATATTCCGTCTTATCTTGCCTTTTCTCAGGGGGCCGGGCTTAAGTGAAACTTTACAGCAAAAAAAAAAACATTAATGTTGAGTGGTTTTGCTCTTGATGTGTCTTGTTAGTTATAAAAAATATGTTAGACATGTTAACAAGAAAAAAAACTCAATTTCTGGTGGAGTGTTACTTTATGTCTCATGCACATCTTTATAGTACGGTACATGTTATGACAACGCACTTTTGATCAGGAAAAAAGAGATTTGTTGTCAGAATCACTTTGTTTAATGCTATTTCAGTGGCGTGTTTTCAAATCGTGCAGCTCTGGAGCTCATGAGGAAACGGCATGCGCTAGGATTTTCTGTTTTTTTAATGGACAAAGTTGTAACTGTCACGCCTCGCTGCCCATCAGCGGCGCCAGCTGCACGCACACCTGCACCTCGTCAGCGGCGAGGGATTTAAGCTGCCTCACCCTGGGCTTCGGCCTGAAGCTGTCAGTCTTCATTCGCTCCCCTTTGCTGCAAGGAATCTCAACCGCTCAGCAAGCATTCAAGTAAGAATCTCTTACCTCCTTCTTCTCCTAGTCTGCTCCCCTGTGCACAGGTGGATTTCCCGGCGGCGGACCACTCCCCTCCGCCATCGTTCCCTCGCTGCTGCACCGGGCGCTGCAGGTCGCTGTCTTCCGGGCTTCACCCTTGCTGTGCCAGCCACCTGCCATTTCCAAGTAAGCCTGTCATCATTATCATATCTCCTGTGTTGGTGTGGTGCCCGTTACCCTTCTCCCTTTGCTTCTCCCATAGGGTTGTCCGGCTGTACGGCCTCCTGCCTCCGTGCCCGACACAGACGCCACCACCAACACATTTACATCTCGCAGACACAAAATCATACACACTTGTTGCTAATAAAGCTATTAGATCTACCCTGAACCTGCGTGTGTGTCTCCTGAGCCGTGCATTATGTCAGTACGGCTTCAGCAGAGCGGCTCGGCAGACGGCTGGCTCACACGCCGACTTTCCACCCTCGAGGCTCAGGTGGACCTAATAGCCCACCAGCAACAGGTGATTTTAAATCAATTATCCATCATCACTAACCGATTGGACCGCTTGGACCCCCAACAGCCGTTCCCCCCGGTTTGTCAGGGCGGCGCGGCTCCTGCTGCTCCTGCGGTCGTCCAGTCTGCTCCGGCAGCACCGGTTCGGCTCACACCCATTCCGACCCCCGCCCGCTTTAGCGGGAAGCTCGGCGGAGCACTGGGGTTTATAATGCAATGTGAGTCTGTGTTCCACCATGTGCCCGGAGATTTTCCCTCAGACCATAGCCGAATTGGCAACATAGGGAACCTCCTGGAGAGGCGAGCGCTTACTTGGGCTTACGCCGTAATGGCGAACCCCAGTTACGCCACCCTCACCTATGGCCAATTCGTGAGACTGTTCCTGGAAGTCTTTGATCATTCTCGTACAGAGAGCATTCAGGTCGATCGGCTTCTCAGCCTCCAGCAGGGAAGCCGGTCGGCAGCTGATTACGCGATCGACTTCCGGGTAGCGGCGGAGGAGGTTGGCTGGGGAGAACGTTCTCTCTGCGGCATCTTCCTCCGCAGTCTCAGTGATGGTCTGAGGGACGAACTGGCTGGACGGGACATCCCGGAGACTTTAGCGGAGCTAACGTCCCTAGCCATCAGCCTGGATAACAGGTTGCGCGAGCGCACCTCGGAGCGGAAGTCATCTTCTTCTCGCCCTCGTGGTGCCTCGTCACGCCTGTCCCAAGCTCGCCCCCTGGCGTTGCCGTCACGATCGCGCTCCGAGGAGTCGGAGCCGATGGTGACGGGCTGGACAAAGCTCCCTCCTGCGGAGAAACAACACCGCCGTGAGTTGGGTCTCTGCATGTATTGCGGAGACAGCCAACACACGGTGGAGCTTTGTCCACAGAAGCCAAACGGGGAGGTCCACGAGTCACTGTAGGGGGCCTCGCGGACGTCAATCGGTTAAATCCCCTCTCCCAATTGAAGCTGCCCGTCCGGTTTTGTCACAACCCCACTGGGCACCTCACCCACGCACTGGTAGATTCGGGCGCGGAGGGCAGCTTTATTTCACAAAGCCTGGCAACCCGACTGGGCATCCGTTGCCAAGTCCTCAAATCTCCTCTCGCCCTGGTCAACCTCTCCCATGTCTCCCTGGGGAGAGTTACACACCAGACCGTCCCTGTCCCTGTGATCATCTCTGGGAACCACCGGGAGGAAATCACCTTCTATGTCCTCCCCAACTCTGTGTCGCCCGTCATCCTGGGGTACCCCTGGCTTCGCCTCCATAACCCCGTCCTGGATTGGAAGTCCGCCAGGGTATCGGCATGGAGTTCCTTTTGTATGAGCACCTGCCTTCAATCCGCTGCCTGCTCCCCGTCCTCTTCTCCAACTCCCAAGGACGCCGCGCCTCCGGATCTCTCCCTGGTGCCATCAGAGTTTCACGACCTGGGTATGGTATTCAGCAAGTCCAAGGCGATGTCTCTTCCTCCACATAGGCCCTACGACTGTGCAATAAACATCCGCCAGGGGGCACCCTTACCCTCTGGGCAACTCTACAGCCTGTCACCGCCGGAGAAGGAGGCTATGAATTCCTACCTCAAGGAATCGCTGAGTGCTGGAATTATCCATCCCTCGTCATCACCATTAGGCGCTGGATTCTTCTTCGTGGGCAAGAAGGACGGTTCCCTCCGTCCTTGTATCGACTACCGCGCCCTGAATGATATCATGGAGAAGGATCGCTACACCCTGCCACTAATGGACACCGCCTTCCACTCCCTCCAGGGGGCGACTTGGTTCACCAAGCTGGATCTTCGCAGCGCATACCACCTCGTCCGGATCCGGGAGGGAGACGAGTGGAAGACAGCCTTCCGTACCCCGAACAGCCATTTTGAGTACCTGGTGATGCCGTTCGGGTTGACCAATGCTCCAGCCGTCTTTCAGCACCTTATAAATGACGTCCTCCGGGATTTCATCGGCCTGTTTGTGTTCGTCTACCTGGATGACATCCTCATCTTCTCCAGATCCAGGGACGAGCACCGGGTCCATGTGAGGCGGGTCCTCCAAAGGCTGCTGGAGAACCGGTTATATGTGAAGGCAGAAAAGTGTGAATTCTACGCGAACACCACGTCCTTCCTCGGGTTCGTCATCTCCCACGACCAGGTGCTTCCGGACCCAGTGAAGGTGAAAGCAGTGGTGGAATGGCCCACACCTACATCAAGGAAACAGGTGCAACAATTTATTGGGTTTGCAAACTTCTACCGCCACTTCGTCCCGAATTTTGGTACCGTCGTCGGCCCTCTGACCCGCCTCACGTCCCCTAAGGTCCCGTTCCGGTGGAACGAAGAGGCCGCAGCTGATTTCCAGGCACTGAAGGCGGAGTTCTCCTCCTCCCGGGTCCTCAGCCAAGTCGATCCCTCGCTGCAATGCATCGTGGAGGTGGACGCTTCGGACACGGGGGTGGGGGCGGTTCTATCTCAGCGGTCACCTGATGACGGAGTCAAACGGCCCTGCGCCTTCTTCTCCCGGTGCTTGTCCCCGGCGGAACGGAACTACGACGTGGGGGACAGAGAGCTCCTCGCCATCAAGCTCGCGCTGCAGGAGTGGCGTCACTGGCTAGAGGGGGCGGACTTGCCGTTCGTGGTCCTGACTGACCACAAGAACTTGGAGTACTTAAGATCTGCCAAGCATCTGAACGCCCGCCAGGCACGTTGGTCCTTGTTCTTTGCCAGGTTCCGCTTTAACATCACCTTCAGGCCTGGCTCCAAGAACGGCCTGCCTGACGCCCTCTCTAGGCAATTTGCCCCTGAGGCGTCTGAGGACGCGGTCCACACCATCTTGCCCAGGTCGTGCATTGTGGGAGCCGTCACTTGGGACATTGAAAGTAAGATCCGGAAGGCGCAGGAATCGGAACCTGACCCTGGCGGCGGACCGGAGGGGAGGCTTTTTGTGCCGTCCACGGTCCGGGGGGAGGTCATTCACTGGCTGCACACATCTAAGCTCACCTGCCACCCTGGTTGCTCCCGGATGATCGACCTTCTTCAACGGTCCTTCTGGTGGCCGGGCCTGCAGAAGGACGCTGCCCGCTACGCCCGGGCCTGCCCTGTATGTACCACCAGTAAATCAGGTAATGCCCCTCCAGCGGGTTTGCTCCAGCCTCTGCCCGTCCCTGGCAGGCCCTGGTCGCATATCGCCCTGGATTTCATAACCGGACTCCCAGTCTCAAACACCTTCGACACTGTCCTGACCATCGTAGACCGTTTCTCCAAGGCAGCGCACTTCATCCCGTTACGAGGTCTTCCATCTGCCCTGGAGACAGTGGACCTCCTAATCCAACACGTGGTCAGGTTGCAGGGGATTCCGGTGGACGTGGTCTCGGACCGTGGGCCCCAATTTTCCTCAGAGGTTTGGAGGTCCTTTTGTAATGCCCTGGGAGCCAAGGTAAGCCTCTCCTCTGGCCATCACCCCCAAACCAACGGGCAGTGTGAGCGGACAAATCAGGAGCTGGAGGCTGCGCTCCGCTGCGTCACTGCGTCCAAGCCTGCGTCCTGGAGTAACAATCTCGCCTGGGTGGAGTACGCCCACAACACCCCCCGCTCTTCTGCCACTGGGATGTCTCCCTTTAAGGCGTCCCTGGGCTACGACCCCCCTCTGTTCCCAGCGCAGGAGAGTGAGGTAACTGTCCCCTCAGTTCGGGCGCAACTCAGGCAGTGCTGTTCCATCTGGGCGTCGGCGCGCAATGCGCTTTTACGCACGGCAGAGCGCAACAAATCCACGGCGGACCGGCACAGAGGACCTGCCCCAGCGTACCAGCTGGGCCAGCGTGTCTATGTGTCAACCCAGGACGTCATTTTAAAGGGTGAGAGGAGGAAGCTGGCACAGCGTTTCATGGGCCCATACCCCATCACCAGGATTATCAACCCGGTGGCTGTGCGTGTAGCTATTCCCCCCTCCCTCCGCATCCATCCCACCTTCCACGTTTCCAAGGTGAAGCTGGCAGTCTCCGATCCCCTTTGCCCTCCTCCTGCTGCGCAGCCCGCGCCCCGGATGATTGTTGGTCATCCGGCCTGGCCTGTCTCTTCTATCCTGGACTACCGGCGCCGGGGTCGCGGGTTGCAGTACTTGGTGGACTGGGAGGGTTATGGGCCTGAACATTGGCAATGGGTACCCTCGTCATTTGTGTTGGACCCGTCCCTCATTACTGAGTTCCACCGAGCGCACCCGGAGAAACCATCGCCAGGAGGCGCTGCTAGAGGGGGGAGTACTGTCACGCCTCGCTGCCCATCAGCGGCGCCAGCTGCACGCACACCTGCACCTCATCAGCGGCGAGGGATTTAAGCCGCCTCACCCTGGGCTTCGGCCTGAAGCTGTCAGTCTTCATTCGCTCCCCTTGCTGCAAGGAATCTCAACCGCTCAGCAAGCATTCAAGTAAGAATCTCTTACCTCCTTCTTCTCCTAATCTGCTCCCCTGTGCACAGGTGGATTTCCCGGCGGCGGACCACTCCCCTCCGCCACCGTTCCCTCGCTGCTGCACCAGGCGCTGCAGGTCGCTGTCTTCCGGGCTTCACCCTTGCTGTGCCAGCCACCTGCCATTTCCAAGTAAGCCTGTCATCATTATCATATCTCCTGTGTCGGTGTGGTGCCCGTTACCCTTCTCCCTTTGCTTCTCCTATAGGGTTGTCCGGCTGTACGGCCTCCTGCCTCTGTGCCCGACGCAGACGCCACCACCAACACATTTACATCTCGCAGACACATACTCATACACACTTGTTGCTAATAAAGCTATTAGATCTACCCTGAGCCTGCGTGTTTGTCTCCTGAGCCGTGCATTATGTCAGTAACAGTCATAATCACCCGTCATTTTAATTGACACCCCCAAGGACACAGTCCAAGGATGGATAATTTTTTTCACAAATAAGAAGTTGTTCAGAACTCCTTATAAGAACTCCTTATACAAAGATATAGAGTGATTCAATTCAATTCAATTCAATTCAACTTTATTTATATAGCGCCATTTCACAACAACAGTCATCTCATAGCACTATCAACTGTAGGGAGGACCCCCACAGTTGCAGAAAGACCCCAGCAATCAGGCGATCCCCTGTGAGCAAGCACTTGGCGATGGTGGAGAGGAAAAACTCCCTTTTAACAGGATGAAACCTCCAGCAGAACCAGGCTCAGGGAGGGGCAGTCATCTGCTGCGACTGGCTGGGGGGTGAGGGGATAGAGAAGAAGAAAAGAACAGACATGTAGAGAGCAAACCGCTCTCCGCATTACCGGTACTGACTTGATGATAATCAAGTCAGTAGCGGTAATGCACCAGTAAGCTGGTTGCCAACTGCCAATCAAATCTAAAAGAAGAAGAATAAGAATATGATGATAGACTATTTTTTTTTTAATTCCATCCACATTCTCATTTTAATTTCAGACTTACAGTTGGAGTCTATAGATTAGGCATTAATGTATGAATTTTTCAGGGGAATGAGTGAATGAACAAGGCATATGTGTGCATTTTGGTGTGGATGTGTTGCACTGGGGGAAGCATGTCAGATTTTTATTCTATCAACATTTTTGTTTTCATTGAGGGCTTATTAGGCATTGATGTGTTTATATTGAATGGATAAACAGACAGTGTGCCGCATTTTACTTTTCAGAGTCCCTGGAGAGACAGGAGATGTGTCCACATCTCCCTTGAGGAGGTGTTCCCCAGCCAGGCTGAGGCCGTTCCCCAGCCAGGATGAGGCTGCCTGGGCTACATTTACGGTCGGGGTTCTCGAGCAGCGGGTGCCCTGGACTGTCGGCTCCAGTGAGCAGCCTGACTGTCACAAAGCGGGCTTGCTTTGTGGCTGGGGTTGATGGTGGACGGGATGCCGCACTGGATCTACTCCTTCCCTCCAGCTCGGGAGGGACTGGAGACAGAGTGTATCAAACCTTGGCAGACCCCCACACAAGACGGGGGATACCTGTGTTCGGTGAAAGTAGCAGGTTCTCCACGCAGCCGGGAGCAACTTCTGTGCCACCGTTAATTATTCTTCTGTTTTGTGAAAGCTGATGGAAAATTTGCACAGGCAACATCCTCTTTTCCTGAAGTTTCACTGATGTTTGCATGTTGCAGCCATGCACACTACATTAAAACTATTCAGCTGACTAACTTGACACCAACTGTGATTGATGTCGTCTTTATTACCAAGAAGCATAACTATCATTTTTTTTTTGATTTTGTATACTTTATTGATCCCCAGAGCACAGCACCGCACAGCCTTGGCTACCTTTGGGAGGAAGACCTCGAAGTCACAGGACTGGTTTGATGCCAAGTTGACTGAGATGACCCCCGTCATTGAAGCCAAGCGCTCAGCACTTGCTGAGTACAAGAAGTACTCAAACGAAAAGAATCTCCAGATTCTCAGGGCTGCGAGAAGCAAAGTTCAGCAGACTGCTCGGCGCTGTGCCAACGAGTACTGGTCTCAGCTCAGCCAAAACATTCAAACCGCTGCCATAACAGGGAACATTTGTGGCATGTACGATGGCATCAAGAAAGCACTTGGTCCGGCTCAGAGCAAGACGGCCCCCCTCAAATCCTCCACTGGGGTGATGATCACAGAAAAGAACAAGCAGATGGAGAGATGGGTGGAACACTACTCCGACCTCTACTCCAGACAGAACACCGTGACACCGTCAGCCCTTGATGCCATCAACTGCCTGCCATCCATGGACGAACTTGACGCCGAGCCAACCATCGACAAACTCAGCAAGGCCATTGATAGCTTGGCCGCTGGCAAGGCACCCGGCAACGACAGCATACCCCCTGACCTGATCAAGCACTGCAAGACTGCCCTACTGCTGCCATTGCATGACGTCCTCTGCCAGTGTTGGAAGGAAGGTGCCGTACCACAGGACATGAGGGACGCCAAGATCATCACCCTCTACAAAAACAAAGGGGAGAGAAGCGACTGCAACAACTAAAGGGGCATCTCCCTCCTCAGCGTTGTTGGTAAAGTCTACGCACGAGTTGTTCTCGTTCGTCTACAGAAACTTGCCGAACGTGTCTACCCCGAGTCTCAGTGTGGCTTCCGCGCTGCGCGATCGACGGTAGACATGATATTCTCCATCCGCCAACTCCAGGAGAAATGCAGAGAACAGAACATGCCCCTGTACGTCGCCTTCATCAACCTCACCAAAGCGTTCGATTTGGTCAGCAGAGAGGGCCTTTTCAAGATCCTGCCAAAGATAGGATGCCCACCAAAGTTGCAAAGCCTCATCGAATCGTTTCACACCAACATGCAGGGGATAGTGCAGCACGATGGCAGCATCTCAGAGCCATTCAACTTACGCAGCGGAGTGAAACAGGGCTGTGTACTTGCGCCAACCCTCTTTGGGATTTTCTTTGCTATGCTCCTGAGGCATGCCTTCAGCACAGCAACAGAGGGAATCTACCTACACACAAGATCTGACGGCAGGCTTTTCAACCTCGCCCGCCTGAAAGCCAGAACCAAAGTACGCTAGGCTCTAATCAGAGACATGCTGTTCGCAGACAACGCTGCAGTCGCAACCCACACACAGCAGGAGCTTCAGACCCTGATGGACCGCTTCTCCCAGGCATGCAAGGACTTCGGGCTTACCATCAGCCTGAAGAAGACTAACGTCTTGGCGCAAGGCACGGAAGCACCACCAACCATCACCATCGACGACTACGAGCTGGAGGTCGTGAATCAGTTCACGTACCTGGGGTCCACGATCAGCAACAACCTCTCCCTTGATACAGAGATCAACAAGAGGATTGGAAAATCAGCCTTCACACTCGCTCGCCTCACCACACGAGTGTGGGAGAATCCCAAACTCTCTGTCAAGACGAAGATGGCAGTGTACAACGCCTGCGTCATCAGCACACTGCTCTATGGGAGTGAGACGTGGACAACATACGCCCGGCAGGAAAAGAGACTGAACTCCTTCCACTTGCGCTGCATTCGCCACATCCTGGACATATCCTGGCAGGACAAAGTGCCCAACACAGAAGTTCTGTCCCGCGCCGGCCTTCCCTCCATGTTCACTCTACTCAGGCAGCGCAGGCTCCGCTGGCTAGGCCACGTTCACCGTATGGAGGATGGCAGAATCCACAAAGACGTCCTCTACGGAGAACTGGCAACTGGCAAGAGAGACGTTGGCCGCCCACAGCTGCGCTTTAGAGATGTCTGCAAGAGAGACATGTAGGAACTGGAGATCAACACAGATCGCTGGGAGGACCTTGCAACGGACCACTCCAAATGGAGAGGCACCCTGACCAGACAGCTCAAGGCGGGTGAAGAGAGACTGACTGCTGTAGCAGATGAAAAAAGGACCCGCAGGAAGAACCACCACAGACCCAGCAGCACGGAGACCACCCACAAGTGCGACCTTTGTGACAGGGACTGCCATTTGCGCATTGGCCTGTTCAGCCACAGGCGGTGCTGTTCCAGCAGAGTAGACGTTTAGGATTCTCTTCCATGGTCATCATAGACCGACGGAGGCTGACGATAACCATCATTTTTTTTTTTGATTTTGTATACTTTATTTATCCCCAGAGGGGAAATTGAGGGCATCCACCTGGATGGATGAAGCAGCCACGGTACGGCGCTATCCCTTAACCATTCACACACACATTCACACCTAGGGCCACTTTAGAGTCTCCAATTAACCTAACCTGCATGTTTTTGGCCTGTGGGAGGAAACCGGAGAACTCCAAGAGTAAACCCACGCAGACACGGGGAGAATATGCAAACTCCACACAGATCACTGTTGGTCAGGGCCTGGGATCGAACCCAGGATCCCCCAGCCAAGGGTGAGTTGCTGTGCTGCCGCAGTGCTAACCACTGCGCCACCGCGCTGCCCGGGATCAGTTTCGTTTAAATAATGTGCCTCAGTGAATTAAAAAGATAGGCAGGAGCTTTTTGAATTGAATTATCCAAAACACATCCCTGGATAATTAGGCCAGCCTCTTTTCACCTTGCACCCAGCGGAAAATTTGTTTTTGCATGGCTAAGGAAACGGTAAAGCATCCGCCACTCACCCGGGAGGCAGGGGTTCAAATCCCGGCCGGGTCATACCAAAGACCATATAAAAAAATGGTACTTTCTGCCTTCTAGCGTGGTGCTCAGCATAATAGAATGGGGAAAGTAAAGTTACGCACAGAGCTACCAGAGGACTGACCCTCCACTGTAGCTTTCACTACTTGCAGTAGCTGTGTGGCCTAGGGTCAGAGAAACGGAGATAGGGGCGCCGCCCCATACACCAATTGGTGTTCCACATGCTGTGGAAGGGAATTAACTAACTAACTAAGGAAATGGACTTAACCGGAGTGGTGGCCTAGTTGGTAGAGCACCTGCCCCATAACCAGGAGGTTGTGGGTTCAAATCTCGGCCAGGTCATACCAAAGACCATATAAAAATGGTACTTTCAGTCTTCTAGCTTGGTGCTCAGCATAACAAATGGGGAAAGGAAACGCTGAGTCGACACTTCCTGTGGTAACGTATCGTCACTTCCTGTGTTGCTGGCTGGCTGTGTGGTTAGCTCTCCTCAATCTCCTGAGGATTATTGTATTTTAATCACTTTTTTCCATCTACTGTCACCTCTCACTGCTGTTTATCAAGCCTCTTGCACCTGTGTGTGCTCTCAGTGTCACCTAATCACCCTCTTTAGCTTTCTGTTTACCTTTCCTCGGTGTTTGTCTTAGTTTCGGGTTCGCCATTAGCTATGGCTACTAGCTCTCCTTCCCCTTCTCTGGTGTGCTCTCTGTATCAGATGTTTAGCTACACATCTACCTCTTTTAGTGATAATGGTAAATGTATTAAATTTTGTCTTTTTGAGGCGCTCGAGGTGAGGTTGTGTGATTTGGAATCCCGGCTCCGCTGCATTGAAACATGGTCAGCGTGTTATTTATGACGGACTCCCCTTAGCTGCAGCGGAGCAATCGAGCATAGGGCCTGCAAGCCGTCCCCTGGCTTCCTCCTCTCCTGAGCAGCCAGGAGAGAATGGGTGGGTGACAGTGAGAAGGAAGCATAGTTGCAAGCCCTTGGTTCATCACCAACCTGTTCATGTTTCTAATCGCTTTTCCCCACTCAGCGACACACCCGCTGAGGAAAAAACTCTGATCATTGGTGACTCTATAATCAGAAACGTGAACCTAGAGACTCCAGCGGTCATAGTCAAATGCATTCCTGGGGCCAGAGCAGGTGACATCAAGTCAAATTTGAAAATGCTGGCTAAAAGTAACTGTAAATACTCCACAATCGTTATCCACACCGGCATTAATGACGTCCTACTCCGGCAGTTGGAAGTCACAAAACTTATGTGGAATCGGTGTGTGACTTTGCCAAAACAATGTCTGCCTCTGTAGTATTCTCTGGGCCCCTCCCCAACCTGACCAGTGATGACATGTTTAGTTGCTTGCCATCCTTCAACCGCTGGCTGTCTGTGTGGTGTCCTGCAAACAACGTGGGCTACATTGACAATTGGAGCTCATTTTGGGGAAAACCTGGTCTTATTAGATGAGACAGCATCCATCCCACTTTGGATGGTGTGTCTCATTTATCTAACAATCTGGCATCACTTTTATACAGATTTCCAAAACCCTGACAAACTCAGTTGGGACCAGGAAGCAGAGTCGCAGTCTTGCACGCCTCTCTGCAGCTCCTCTTCCTCCGCCACCCCTCAACTTAGCCCCTGTCTTCCCTACCAGAGAATCACTGTGTGCTCCCTCCAATGTAAATAAAATTATAATGCTATAAGCATCCCAAAGTGATTAAATATAAAGTTGGTAAAACTCAAACATGAAGCCTCTAAATTTAATGACGGCCTCTGCTCCTTCCTCATAATTCAAGAAATCTCTGTCTGTCTGTGTGTCACGATCACAAGACATCATAGGCTGATGTCTCTGATGTCTGCTTCATAGGACATTGATACCGGCCTTGACGTCTTTATGATGTCATATAGACCATCACTCACCAAAGAAGACATACTCATTACTAATGTTGCCGTGATTGCATACATACATCTATAAATTCAAGAAATCTCTGTGTCTGTCACGATCGTAGTCCTATGATGTCCCAATGATGTCTGCATCATAGGACAGCCTATGATGTCTCTGTGATGTCTTCTTCATCGGACATTGATGCCGGCCTTGATGTCTTCATGATGCCATATAGACCATCACTCACGATGCCTGCCTTCATGTCTTTATGATGTCATACAGACCATCACTCACCAAAGAAGACATACTCACTGATGTTGCCATGATTGCATCCATCCATCCATCCATCTTCTTCCGCTTAATCCTTTTCTGGTCGCGGGGGGGCTGGAGCCTATCCCAGCATCTTCGGACGAGAGGCAGGGCATCACTCTGTAAATCTCTTCACTCTATAAATTCAAGAAATTTCTGTGTGTCTTCAGGTTTATAGGACATCATAGGACGGCCTATGATGTCTGCCTGATGTCCTATGATGATCCTGTGAGGACTTGAACTGCCGTCATAAAGATGTCTATATGACGGCACATAGACAGAGCACATCATAGGACGGCCTATGATGTCTGCATGGTGTCTTATGATGCATGATGTCCTACGATGACCCTAAAAGATATGTCTATATGACATCAAAAAGACATAGCACATCATACAATGCCCTATGACATCTGCATGATGTCCTATGATGATCCGATGATATCAGGCAACATAGGAGTCGCAATGCCGTCATATAGACAATCACTCACGATGCCTAGACTAATGTGTCTTTATGATGTCAAATGGCTCAAAACTGGCCAGGTGAATAAGTCACAGGGCCAGTCTTTACATTTACAAAATGTCGTTTTTAAAAAGGTGCTGACACAGTAAAAATGTGTAACCTTGAAGAATGCCAGTCTACACTACAAATGTGTAAAATGCCAAGCAAAGCGCTGATTTTCTCCGGGTGCTCCACTTTCTTGGTTTCTATGGGCATGCACGGGCCTTCTTGAACAGGGTCGAAAGCCACTTTTTGCTCAGATCTATTTTCATGATCCTGCCCATGAACTGGAATTATGACACACCTATCCCTCAACCAATGGTCTGAACGAAGAAGAAGACCCACCAAATGGAGAGCAATAGAATGAGGAGAACTGCTGCACGTTAGAAAAGATGCTGTGAACTTGAAACACCTCAGGTTCCAGCAGTATGCTGCAGGCATGACTGTGAACAATACAGCCGTCTGAGACAGGAGGAAACCCTTCAGCAATGGGCATGCAGAAATACCTGCTTATACTTGGTTTCTACAGGCATGGATGGGTATGCACGGGTATGTACTAGTCTATCTATAAATTCAAGAAATCTCTGTGTGTCTGTCTTGTCGCGATTGTAGGACATCACAGCCTATGATGCGCCTATGCTGTCCCTATGAAGTCTGCATAAGAGGACAGCCTATAGGACACACTAATTTAAACCGGGATCAAATGCAGCCTCATAGGACTCGCTATGCTGTCATCAAAGATCATAGGACAAAGGACGCCTTCCAAGATCAAGCGGAGGCATGACTCACGATCGTAGCATAGGACAGCTTCCAAGATCAAACACAGGCATGTCCTATGATGATCCTATGATATCAGGCAACATACACATGTGGACAAAATTGTTGGTACCCCTCTGTTAATGAAAGAAAAACCCACAATGGTCACAGAAATAACTTGAATCTGACAAAAGTGGTAATAAATAAAAAGTCTATGAAAATTAACCATTGAAAATCAGACAATGCTTTTGAATTGTGGCTCAACAGAATTATTTAAAAAAAAAAAACTCATGAAACAGGCCTGGACAAAAATGATGGTATCCTTAACTTAATATTTTATTGCACAACCTTTTGAGGGGCAATCACTGCAATCAAACGATTTCTGTAACTGTCAATGAGACTTCTGCACCTCTCAGCAGGTATTTTGGCCCACTCCTCATGAGCAAACTGCTCCAGTTGTCTCAGGTTTGAAGGGTGCCATCTCCAGACAGCGTGTTTCAGCTCCTTCCACAGATGTTCAATAGGATTTAGATCAGGGCTCATAGAAGGCCACTTTAGAATAGTCCAATGTTTTGCTCTTAGCCATTCTTGGGTGTTTTTAGCTGTGTGTTGTGGGTCATTATCCTGTTGCAAGACCCATGACCTGCGACTGAGACCAAGCTGTCTGACAATGGGCAGCACATTTCTCTCTAGAATACCTTGATAGTCTTGAGATTTCATTGTACCCTGCACAGATTCGACACCCTGTGCCAGATGCAGCAAAGCAGCCCCAGGACATAACAGAACCTCCTCCATGTTTCACAGTAGGGACAGTGTTCTTTTCTTGGTATGCTTCATTTTTGCATCTGTGAACATAGAGCTGATGTGCCTTGGCAAAAAGTTGCAGTTTTGTCTCGTCTGTCCATAGGACATTCTCCCAGAAGCTTTGTGGCTTGTCAATATGCGGTTTGGCAAATCCAGTCTGGCTTTTTTATGATTTGTTTTCAACAGTGATGTCCTCGTTGGTCGTCTCCCATGAAGTCCACTTTGGCTCAAACAATGACGGATGGTGCGATCCGACACTGATGTACCTTGACCTTGGAGTTCACCTTGAATGTGTTTAGAGGTTGTTCTGGGCTCTTTTGTTACCATTCGTATTATCCATCAGCTCCTGCACCACATCCAGGGAGGTTGGCTACAGTCCCGTGGATCTTAAATTTCTGAATAATATGTGCAACTGTAGTCACGGGAACATCAAACTGCTTGGAGATGGTCTTGTAGCCTTTACCTTTAACATGGTTGTCTATAATTTTCTTTCTAATCTCCTGAGACAACTCTCTCCTTTGCTTCCTCTGGTCCATGTTTAGTGTGGTACACACCATGTCACCAAACAGCACAGTGACTACTTGTCACCCTTTAAATAGGCCGACTGACTGATTCCAAGTTTGTAGACACCTGTGATGTTAATTGGAGGACACATCTTGGTTGAACAGGTCCCTATGGTCTCATTATTTTCAATCTTTTCTAGGGGTACCATCATTTTTGTCCAGGCCTGTTTCATGAGTTTGTTTTTTAAAGTAATTCTGTTGAACCACAATTCAAAAGTAGTGTCTGATTTTCATTGGTTAATTTTCATAGAATTTTTATTTATTACCACTTTTGTCGGATTCAAGTTATTTCTGTGACCATTGTGGGTTTTTCTTTCATTAACAGATGGGTACCAACAATTTTGTCCACAGCTGTAGGACTCACAAGGCCGTGATATAGACAATAGGACTGGCTACGTATGATGTCATATACACTTGCGATGTTGTCATATAGACAATAAGACTGGCTACCTATGATGTGACTTGAGACGCCATCATATAGACAATAGCACTGGCTACCTATGATGTCATATAGACAGTAGGACTGGCTACCTATGATGTAGGCCAAGGTCGAAAGCCACAATTTGCTCAGATTGAGTTTCATTATCCTCTCTGTGAACTGGAATTACCACACACCTATCCCTCAACCAGTGGTCTGAACAAAGAACAAGAAGAACAAGACCCACCAGATGGAGAGCAATAGAATGAGGAGAGCTGCTGCACTTCAGAAAAGAAGCCGTGAAGATGGAACAACTCAGGTTCCAGCAGTATGCCACACGCATGTCTGTGAACAACACAGCCGTCTGACACAGAAGGAGACCTTCAGCAATGGGCATGCAGAAATACTTGCTTATACTTGGTTTCTACGGGCATGGACGGGTATGCATGGGTATATAGGACTCGCTATGCCATCATCAAAGATCATAGGACAAAGGACACCATCCAAGATCAAATGCAGGCATGACTCACGATCGTAGGACTCGCTTTGACATCATCACAGATCATAGGACTCACCATGACACCATCAAAAAACAAAGGCAGGCATCACTGAATGAGTGCTGACGTGCTTGCTTACACCCTTGCTTACACCTGCTTTCTATGGACATGCATAAATACTTGCTTATGCTTTGTTTCTGTGGGCATGCACGGGTATGTACTAGTAATTTAAAAATTAAATGCGGTTTGTTAAATATTAGGTTTCTAACTCCCAAGTCTCTGCTAGTCCATGATCTGTTAATTGATCATCAGATTGATTTGACTCTAATCTTGATTGTGTCTGAGACAGACACAGCGCTCGGCTAGAGCAAATAACAGAACAGTGAAATGTGTGTATTAATGTCTACAGGCAGCCCCGCTCCGTCTGGCTTGTTCCGGCTCAGTATTGTGATGTTAATGTCCCATTCATGCATTGTGTTCATGCTTCCTGTTCTCACTGTGTCTCTCAAATGCAAATGCCATACCCACTGCTGTGAATGCCTTTCATGCATTGTCTGTAACTGGTATAAATACCGCACATATTCTGTAACTCATGCTCTCTTTGACTGCTGCTGCTGACACACACACACACACTCTGTGTCTCTTTGCTCGAGAGCCGGAGGACACACACCAGCCCGCTAGCACAAGGGCTGGGGTGGTGTTCCTATGATCGCGGTATGATTTATTAAACCTGCTTAAAACCTCACTTCGCTGCCTTTATTTTATCATCCGCTTCACTATCTTTGACTAAAGATTCATTCATTCATTCATTTAATATCCCTTACAGAGACTTGGTTAGGGCAAGAGGATCATGTTGGTTTAAATGAATCAGCTCCTTCAGGTTATTTAAACTGTCAAAATCCCAGAAGTTCTGGTTGTGGTGGAGAAGTAGTAACAATTTACAGTTCCAAATTACTAGTTAATGTAAAGCAAAAAACACGTTATAATTCCGTTGAGGGTCGGGTCCTCAGTATTGGGAATGTTAGCAATTTTAGGTTAAACCCAATTTTATTTGCCATAGTTTATCATCCTCCCTCTGCCTACTCAGAGTTTTTATCCAAATTTGCCAAATTCTTAGCAGATTTAGTGCTAGAAAGATAGACAGATAGATAGATAGATAGATAGATAGATAGATAGATAGATAGATAGATAGATACTTTATTTCGAACAAAAAAGTATAACAAAAACAAAACAAATGACAAATGCAATAAAGTAACAGTACAGTGTTCGAAAGGGAGAAGGAAGAAGTGAACACTTATTAATTCCATCTCCTCTTGTCCATAAATACACCCATGTGAATTATATACAAATTACCACCTTTAAGACCCCAAGTAAATAATTTACTGTATTTTTTACGTATCAACATTAACACCCATCCATCCTAACATACATTGATGTCCATACATCAAAACCAGCCTCAAACAACACAGATATACACAGTGCTGTCCCACCCACCATTCCATAGTGTCTCATAATGTCCCAGAGTGAGCATAGTGAATCGTACATATAAATACTACCCTTCTAACATATATCCTTTCAGCAAATAATGTTTATACCGCTACTGCTGAAATCAAAATTATAGGAGGGGACTTTAATATACATGTAGATGTAGATACTGATTGCCTTAATATGGCATTTAATTCAATATTAGACTCGATGGGTTTTTTTCAGAAAGTAGGACATTTTACCAATTATCTCCACCACACGTTGGACCTTGTTCTGACATATGGCATAGAAATAGAAAATCTGGTAGTGTCTCCTCATAACCTTGCGCTGTCAGACCATTGTCTGTTAACCTTTGATTTTACTATTTCTGATTATTTGGCTCCGAAAGAAAAATATTCCTACAGTAGATGCCTCTCAGATGATGCTGTTACCAAATTTAAGCAGATTGTTTCCACTATGCCATGTGTCAACACAATGGTCATAAGCTATGGAGAGCTTGCTCCTTCTGTAATTGATTGCATGGTAGATAGTGTTATAGCTTCTCTGCATCAGACTCTAGACATGGTGGCCCCTTTAAAAAAAGAAAAAGTCAAATCAGAGATTTCTAATTCTTTGGTTCAACACAGAAACTTGTAGCTTAAAACAGAAGACTCGTCAATTAGAAAGAAAATGGCGCTCCACTAAATTAGGTGAAATTTATTTAGCTTGGAGAAATCATCTTCTAATTTATTAAAAAAAAAAATTCCTTAGGAAAGCTTGAACAAGTTATTATTCCACATTAATAGAAGAGTATAAGAATAATCCCCAGCTTCTTTTCAGCGCTGTAGCCAGGCTGAAAAAGAGTCAGGACTCTGTCAATCCTAGCATTCTCTTAGAGCTTACTAGTCAGGACTTTATGAACTTTTTCAATAATAAAATTTCATCTATCAGAGATAAAATCAATCAGATTCTTCCCGCTGTTAGCTTAAATACATTAACTACTACTATTTCTGCGGCAGCTGAGGAAGCTCAAGCTACCCACCAAGATGTTAGTGCAGTTCTACACGGCCATCATCGAGTCCATCCTCACCTCCTCCATAACTGTGTGGTACGCAGGAGCCACTGCCAGGGACAGACTAAGGCTGCAGCACGTCGTGCGCACTGCTGAGAAGGTGATAGGCTGCAAACTCCCATCTCTCCAGGACCTGTACATCTCCAGGACTCGGAGGCGTGCTGGCCGGATCATAGCCGATCCTTCACATCCTGGTCACGTGCTGTTTGCCCCCCTCCCCTCAGGTAGAAGGCTTCGGTCCATTCGGACTAAAACCTCCCGGCACATGAACAGCTTCTTCCCCTCTGCCATCAGACTGCTGAACACTAAGTGACTTTTGACTCTCGTGCACTATGTACAGCAGCTCAACCAGACTCATCAATCACCACTGTTTTTCTGTTGCATTATTGACTGCACTATGTGGTACTTCACATTATCTGCTACATGCTAATTTTTTAAACTGCCTTGACTAGTACTACTCATTATTACTAGTATTATTATTATTATTACTTATTATTACTTATTTTTCTACACTTATTGCACGTTTCTAGTCCTTTAGTTTTTTATTTTATCCATTTTTCTCATTATGTTTTTAATGTTGCAGCATGGCACCGAGACAAATTCCTAGTTTGTGTATCACATGAACAATGGCAACAAATCTGATTCTGATTCTACTACAATTCCTTCAACTGATTTCTGTTTGGATGAGTTTACTCCAGTTGACCTTTTAGAGTTAGATAAACTAATTTCCTCATACAAGCCTTCAACTTGTCTTTTGGACCCTATTCCGACCATGTTATTTTGTCAGGTCAGGCATTGGCTTGCTTGCTATCAGATAACCATAAAAACCAGTACTACCTGTCTCATGGGTCGGGCCGTCAGCGACTCAACCGGCATCCCCGCCCTTCCGAGGGCGTGGAGGGTGAAACAGGGCATCCTGGCAGAACTAAAAACAATATCTGCCACAGGTCTGTGGTGGACCACTCCCAGTTACACAGGGTGAGAATGGACACCCTGGTAGATAAACACATTTGTCGCAAGGTCTGTGGTGGACTGTGACAGTCGGTGCATTGTGACATGCACTACACAAAGAGCAAAGATAAACAAACCTATCATCTGGTCAGTCACTGCAGCAGATACTGGAGTCAGTTTTTCTTGGCTTGTCCTTGTCCTTGGCTATGTGGGAGTGTATCTTAATTCAATTCAATTCAATTCAACTTTATTTATATAGCGCCATTTCACAACAACAGTCATCTCAAAGCAGTTTCAACTGTAGGGAGGACCCCCACGGTTGCAGAAAGACCCCAGCAATCAGGTGATCCCCTGTCAGCAAGCACTTGGCGACGGTGGAGAGGAAAAACTCCCTTTTAACAGGAAGAAACCTCCAGCAGAACCAGGCTCAGGGAGGGGCAGTCATCTGCTGCGACTGGCTGGGGGGTGAGGGGACAGAGAAGAAGAAAAGAACAGACATGTAGAGAGCAAACAGCACGATGGGGACTCAATCTATGGGAGAGAACAAACAAATGTTAATGACCAGCAAAAAAAAAAAATATTTCATAGAGAGTGAGGAAAGGAGTGAGGCCCAGTGCATTACTGGAGGTCCCCCGGCTGACTAAACCTATTAGCAGCATAACTAAGGGAGGGTTCAGAAACACATGATCCCTCCCTAATTGTAGGCTATATCAAAAAGGTAGGTTTTAGCCCTATTCTTAAAAACAGAGATCGAGTCTGACTCCCGAATCCAGATTGGCAGCTGATTCCACAGGAGAGGAGCTTGATAACTGAAGGCTCTGCCTCCCATTGTACTTTTGGAGATTCTAGGTATTACAAGTAAACCTGCATTTTGGGAGCGTAGTGCTCTGTTAGGATGATACGGTAGTATCAGATCTTTTAAATAAAAAGGAGCCTGATTGTTTAGAGCTTTGTAAGTAAGAAGAAGGATTTTAAACTTAATTCTAAATTCTATGGGAAGCCAGTGAAGGGAGGCCAGAACCGGAGAGATATGATCTCTCTTTCTAGTACCTGTTAAAACTCTTGCTGCAGCATTTTGGATCAGCTGAAGACTTTTTAAAGATGTTTTAGGACAGCCTGATAATAAAGAATTACAATAATCTAATCTCGAGCTCACAAAAGCGTGGATCAGCTTCTCAGCATCACTCTGAGACAAGATGCTCCTAATCTTGGCAATATTACGCAAATGATAGAAGGCAGTCTTAGAAACAAATTTAATATGTGAATTGAAGGACAAATCCTGATCAAAAATAACTCCAAGGTTCCTCACAGAGCTATTAAGAGAAAGAGTAACTGCATCCAAACTGAAAGTTTGATTTGGAAAGGAATTTCTAAGGGTTTTTGGACCAACAAGAATGACTTCAGTCTTATCTGAATTTAATAGCAGGAAATTACAAGTCATCCAAGCTTTGATTTCCTTAAGACAGGCTTCTAACTTGGCTAATTGATTACTATCATCTGGCTTCATTGACAGGTATAATTGTGTGTCATCTGCATAACAGTGAAAATGTATACAGTGCTTTCTAATAATGTTGCCTAACGGAAGCATATATAAACTAAAAAGAGTAGGGCCAAGCACAGATCCCTGTGGAACTCCATGACTAAGCTTTGAGCTGAGAGAAAACTCATCATTTACATGAACAAACTGGAACCTATCAGATAAATAAGATCTAAACCACTGCAACGAAGTTCCATTAAGTCCAACATAGTGTTCTAATCTATCAAGTAGAATATTATGATCAATAGTATCAAAAGCTGCACTAAGATCTAAAAGGACAAGTACAGAAACTAGTCCATTATCAGATGCAATGAGGAGGTCGTTAGTGACCTTTGCTAAGGCTGTTTCAGTACTATGATGGATTCTAAACCCAGATTGAAACTCCTCAAGTAAACCATTTCCCTGCAGGTGGTCAAATAATTGCGTAGCAACAACTCTTTCAATCTTTCATTTCAAGATTTTTGAAATGAAAGGGAGATTAGAGATTGGTCTATAGTTAGCTAAAGCTCCTGGATCTACCGTTGGCTTTTTGAGTAAGGGTTTAATTACAGCCGTTTTAAAAGCCTGCGGTACATGGCCTAAAGTTAATGAAGAATTGATTATATGAAGAATAAAGCTACCAATAAGTGGGAAGACTTCTTTAAATAACCTGGTAGGAATAGGGTCTAAAAGACAAGTTGAAGGTTTGGATGAGGAAACTATTTTGTCTAACTCACAAAGGTCGATTGGAGTAAACTCATCAAGACAGACATCAATAGAAGGAGTTGTAGTAGTTACAGTATTTAAGTTAACTGTGGGAAGAATCTGATTGATTTTATCTCTGATGGATGAAATTTTATTATTGAAAAAGTTCATAAAGTCCTGACTAGTAAGCTCTAAGGGGATGCTAGGATTGACAGAGTCCTGACTCTTTGTCAACCTGGCTACAGTACTGAAAAGAAACCTGGGATTATTCTTGTTCTCTTCTATTAATGCAGAGTAATAACTTGTTCTAGCTTTTCTAAGAGATTTTTTATAAATTAAAAGATGATAGGTTGATGGGGGACGATAAACTATGGCAAATAAAATTGGGTTTAACCTGGAATTGCTAAAGTGCCCAACACTGAGGACCAGGCCCTCAAAGGAATCATAACATGTTTTTTGCTTTACATTAACTAGTAATTTGGAATGGTAAATTGATGCTACTCCTCCTCCACGACCAGAACTTCTGGGATTTTGACAGTTTAAATAACCAGAGGGAGTTGATTCATTTAAACCAACATAATCCTCTTGTCCTAACCAAGTCTCTGTAAGGGAAATTAAATCAATCTGATGATCAATTAACAGATCATGGACTAACAGAGACTTGGGAGTTAGAGACCTAATATTTAATAAACCACATTTAATTTTTAAATTATGAGGAGGAACAGAGGCCAAATCATTCAATTTAGAGGCTTTATGTTTAATTTGAGTTTTACCAATATTTTGCTTTATCACTTTGGGATGCTTATACATTATATTTTTATTTACTTTGGAGGGAGCAGACAACGATTCTCTGATGGGGAAGACAGGGGCTAAGCTGAGGGGTGGCGGATGAAGAGGAGCTGCAGAGAGGCGTGTAAGACTGAGACTCTGCTTCCTGGTCCCAACTCTGAGTAGTCATGGTTTTGGAAATTTGGATAAAAAAGATGCCAGATTGTTAGATAAATGAGAAGCACCATCCAAAGTGGGATGAATGCTGTCTCATCTCATAAGACCAGGTTTTCCCCAGAAAGAGCTCCAATTGTCAATGTAGCCCACGTCATTTTTAGGACACCACACAGACAGCCAGCGGTTCAAGGATGACGAGCGGCTAAACATGTCATCACTGGTCAGATTGGGGAGGGGCCCAGAGAATACTACAGTGGCAGACATCGTTTTGGCAAAGTCACACACCGATTCTATATTAAGTTTCGTGACTTCCGACTGCCGGAGACGGATGTCATTAATGCCGGCGTGAATAACAATTGTGGAGTATTTACAGTTACTTTTAGCCAGCATTTTCAAATTTGACTCGATGTCGCCTGCTCTGGCCCCAGGAATGCATGTGACTATGGCCACTGGAGTCTCTAGGTTCACGTTTCTGACTACAGAGTCGCCAATGATCAGAGTTTTTTCCTCAGTGGGTGTGTCGCTGAGCGGGGAAAAACGATTAGAAACGTGAACAGGTTGGTGGTGAACCGGGGCTTTGCGACTAGGCTTCCTTCTCACCGTCACCCACCCAGTCTCCTCGCTGCTGAGGAGAGCCGGGGAACCGCTGACAGGGGGGGCTAAGCTAGCTAGCTCCGCTGCAGCTAATGGGCGTCCGTCGAGATTAACTGGCGCAGACGGTGTTTCAATGCAGCGGAGCCGGGATTCCAAATCAGACAACCTCACCTCGAGCGCCTCAAAAAGACAACATTTATTACATTTACCGTTATCACTAAAAGAGGCAGAGGTGTAGCTAAACATCTGACAAAGAGAGCACACCAGAGGAGGAGAGGAAGGAGAGCTAGTAGCCATAGCTAATGGCTGGAGAGCTGGAGAGCAAACCACACAGGCAGACAGCAAAACAGGAAGTGACGATACGTTACCACAAGGAAGTGACGATCCCAAACAGATCCTGTCTGTCGTGCTGCTTCTTATATGGATGCCGAGAGAAACGCAATTTCATCTTGCCTGCACTACAGTTGTATGTACAGCAATATGACAATAAAGTTTGATTTGATTTTATTTGATTTGAAGATGTAAAAAAGCAGTAAAATGCATCTACAAGAAAAAAACATGGTTAGACATTTAAGAGGGCACTAATGTAACAAATAACATATACATAACAAACTGTACATTTAAACACAACATCAAACATCACAGCAGACTTATCTTTTAGTGTTGGCAGCTGTAGGTGTTTATAAGCCACATTTTCAATTTTTTTGTGAAGGCCTTGAATGTTGTGAGCAGTTTAACCTCCTCAGGTACTGAGGAAGTTAGTCCCAGTGATATTGACCAATCAGCTTTAATCAGGACTTGGTCTCATGGATGAGACTCCTCCTGGTTCTGAGCGAGTCCAGTCTCCTCACCTTGCATCATCTCTGTGTCTGCAGACCTGCTGCTTCAGCCCAACATCTCTGCATCCATCAACGGGGTCTCCCAGGACCAGCAGCAGGGTCTTCGGGTGCCCAAAGGCTCCAGTTTCACCATCAGCTGCTCCATCCAGCCACAGTACCCAGGAGGTTCCTTCCAGCTCACGTTCACCTCCTCAGACAGAGCACACAACCACACCCGGCCGGCCGTCAATCACTCTGCAGACTTCCTGTTTGCTGCTGCGGAGCCCGCCCACCAGGGAAGCTACAGCTGTGTTTATCACGTCTACGTTTTCTCTCATAACTTCTCCTCTGAGAGCGGCCTGCTGTCTGTCACTGTGCCAGGTAAGCTGAAGAAAGACTTTAATGTGTCACACTGACTGTTTCTATGCAGCTGTGGAGAACATCATGAGTCCAGACTGGCTGGAGATGATCCACACACCTCAGTGTCCCTCCATGTTGTTCTTTAGGGATCACACTGGGACTGCTGTCATTGGCTCACACATGCTGGACAGGAAGTCCACATGCACTGCAGTTACCATGGTAACTGTGGTTCTCTGAAAAGTGTTGGACTGTGAGAAGCTCAGAAGCTCCATAGCCACCAGTTCAGTTCCGATTCATTTCTCCAGCAGCTGATCATGACCCAGTCATCTCAGGACACTTTGCACAGTTTAATGGCTGCTGTTGAACTGATGATGTTGAGTGACGACTGTGATGTGTTTGATCAGATCTCACAGGTCTGATCATCAGAGGGATCCTCCTGCCGTTGGTTCTGCTGCTGGAGAACCTTGTCCTGTGGTTCTACTGGAAGGTACTGTAGTCCTCTGTGACAATGAAGCCCTCAGCCTGTTGTTGAACTGAAGAGGGAGGAGTGATGCAGTCAGTCACATCTGTGTGATGTCATGTCTCTGCAGGCCAGAATGGGGCGGAGCCTCAGCAGACCAGACAACATTGAGATGGTGGAGATGATCGTCAGAGTTGGAGCAGCTGGAGGAGGAGCTGCTGAAGAGGGAGGAGCTGTGGGAGGAGAGGAGGAGCTGATAGGAGCTGTGGGAGGAGAGGGGGAGCTGATAGGAGCTGTGGGAGGAGAGGAGGAGCTGATAGGAGCTGTGGGAGGAGAGTTTGAGTTTTAAAAAAATTCCTTTATTGCACAATTCAAAAATGTAAGAGCACCAGTATCATTCCACCAAGTGTCTCACAGTTCAAAAGTGCAAACATAACTCATCCCCCTCTCCCACAGAACACAAAATATTCCCTACAGTCCATCTATTGGTGAATACCTCCAAATTGTCCACCATTTTATAGTAAGAGTACTCCACCTGGAGCCTGACTTTTAACAAGGCCTTGAAAACAAACACAGGATCCACATTGCCAGTGGTAGTAGTCCGATTTTTCCTTGTCAGCCAGATGGCAATTTTAGCAGTACCAGATAGGAGAGGAGGAGCTGAAAGGAGCTGTGGGGGGAAAAGAGTAGCTGTAGGAGGAGAGGAGGAGTGGATAGGTTGGTTTTAAAAATCCCTTTGTTGCACAATTCAAAAATATCACATCACCATGATTCCATCACTCCACAAAGTGTCTCACATTTCCAAAGTTCAACAATAACTCATCGCCCTCTCTCACAGAACACAGAATATTCCCTACAGTCCATCTATTAGTGAATACCTCCAAAATGTCCACCATTTTATAATAAGAATATTCCACCCCGAGTCTGACTTTTAACAAGGCCTTAAAAACCAACACAGGATCCACATTGCCAGAATTAATAGTCCGACTTTTCCTTGTCAGCCAGATGGCAAGTTTAGCAGTACCAGATAGGAAGTTTATCAAGGTATGTACAGACTTCTTTGCCACTTTATACTTTGCACCATAAATAACAATCCAAAAGAAAAACATTCACCAAAATTATGAAACCACACTTTCAAAAGATCAAAAAGTCCAGATAAATGAAAACATTTAACAAACAAATGCTCCAGGGTCTCAACCTGGGAACAAAACAAACATTCCTTCCCCACATTAGGATCCAGGTGTGCTCTGTATTTATTTGCAGCTATTGCCTCATGCACAATCCTCCACTGGAGATCTGCTGTCTGCTTCTCAATCGGGAGCTTGTACATGGACCACCAGCTGCAGCTCTGTCCTTCGCCCTCTGCTACCAGGAACTCCTGGCCTTGTTGACGGGGCAACATCCGAGCCGGTATGAGTTGCTTTCACTGGCCCCAAAAACCCAACCCACTTCAACTCTTTCACCCCCGTCAGAGAGCACAGATTTAGAACCTTTACCCAGATGTGATACACCGTCTTCTTCCCTGCAAACTTGAACTTGCCCAGACAAGGAGTTCTGAAAGACAACAGGTGGTCTTCTCCCTCCTGCTGCTCCCCCATTGCTGGACTTATGGAAAGGGCAGGAAAGTTGGACACAGTGTCCTCATCCCATTGATCAGAAAGTGTATGGTTTTCTGCAAAGGGTCTCAGTGGTCGTGGCAGGGAAGCACACACTTCCTTCACCACCCTATGCACCAGTCTGACAGATGTAATGTTGGCACTCCGCCTCAGCATTTCTATAGGCGTGGTTGACATCATCGTCAGATGACCAAGTTTAGTACAGTGTGCCTCTCTTAGACAAGTTTGCAGACTAACAGACTGCAGCATTTGAGTGTTTATGAATTGATTGAAAAATAATGGTTCCTCGAACAGCCACATGCCTGGTGTCTCCTCAGGAATACGAACTACAGTGAAGACTTGCCATGCATGCAAGACAGATGTATAGAAAGCAGAAAGTCCAGTAAAGTCCACCTACCCAGATTTCACGAGGAAAAGCTGCTTATCATAGCCCAAGTAGCCATCTCTCCTCAGGAGCGGTTTTGCAGTGTGCATCCAGCAGGGGCCATATCCATAAAGGAACCGCTGCGCAGTCTCAAGCCTAAAACAGGTGATCTTGGACTGTATGTCAACCAGGCCCTGTCCTCCCTCGGCAACAGGCAGGTAGAGAACAGCTGCACGTGCCCAATGTTGACCAGACCAAAAGAAATCCATGATGGCCCTCTGAACCTCCTCCACCAAGCTTCTGGGCAGTGTCAAAGCAATAAGTCTATGCCAAAGAGCCGAAGTGACCAGATTATTGGCAACCAGAACCCTTCACCTATATGACAGCTGTAGTAGCAACCAATTCCACTTAGAAAAATGAGCACACACCTTCTCCTTAATTCCCTCCCAGTTCTTGCTTTCAAAGCGCTCAGAACCCAAAAACACCCCCCAACACTTTAAGACCGGCTTTCCCCCACAGAAGACCTCCAGGTAGATGAGGAATGTCTTCATGCCCCACCAATAAACCCTCACTTTTGGCCCAGTTTACCTGTGCAGAAGATGCTTTTTCATCAATAGATAAAGTGCCCACCAAATGCTGTACATCCCTACGGGATATGATGAAAATGTTGACGTCGTCTGCATGAGCAGACAAGACGAGTGGACGACAACTACTGGAGGGCCCCGGCAGGGTCAAACCACCTAGCTGAGTGCGCAACCTGCACAGCAAAGGCTCAATAGCCAAGCTATACAGTTGACCCAAGATTGGACAACCCTGCCTTATTCTCCGATGAACAGGGATTGGCCGACTCAGCCCTGCCCCCATCTTTACCAAACACTCAGCTCCAGTATATAACAGATTAATCCAAGTCAAAAACATGTTGCCAAAACCAAAACCTTTCAGTGTGGAAAACAAATAGAATGGTCAACCCTATCAAAAACTTTTTCTTGGTCTAAAGACACAATACCAAACTTTAAATCATAACATTTTCTAAGATGATGAACATCACGTATGAGAAAAATATTGTCCATAATGGTTCGGTCACCAATACAATGTTTGATCTGTATCTATGAGTACATCCAAAATATTTTAAAGTCTATTTGATAGGGCTTTAGAAAGCACCTTGTAGTCTGTGCAAAGAAGAGCAACGGGCCTCCAGTTTTTAAGCAAGGCCAAGTCCCCTTTCTCAGGCAGCAGAGATAGAGGAGGAGCTGATCGGAGCTTTGGGAGGAGAGGAGGAGGTGTAGGAGGAGAGGAGGAGCCAATAGGAGCTGTGGGAGGAGAGGAGGAGCTATAGGAGTAGAGAAGGAGCTGATCGGAGCTGTGGGAGGAGACTTTGACTTTTAAAAAGAGCCTTTATTGCACAATTGAAAAAAAAGTAAGCGCACCAACATCATTCCACCAAGTGTGTCACATTGGAAAAAGTGCAAACACAAGTCTCCCCCCCCCCCACACACAACACAGAGTATTCCTTGCAGTCCACCTATTCCACATTGGCAGTGGCAGTAGTGCGAGTCCTCCTCATAGTCCGTGCAAAGACGAGCCAGAGGCCCCCAGTTCTTAAGCAAGGTCAAGTCCCCTTCCTCCGGCAGCAGAGATAGCGCTGTGCGGCCGCAGCCAGTTCCGTTGCACATCCCAGAGACAGTTTCCTCATCTCAGATGGATTGGAGTCCTTAGACCATGCGGGATTTTCAAGCAAGTCATCTGTGCAGCAGGCTCATCCAGAGTGTAGAAAGAAAACGGTGGGGCATCCACGCCCTGCAGGTAAAGATCCAGTTCCGTGACAGTCAATTACAGTCAATTAGAAACGTCATATAAAAGTCTGATCAAACAATATCCCAAAAAATGTGTAAAACAGGCAGAGGAACGACCGCCATTTATTCCTCCTGTCGGGCGCGCTTGACCCCTGTTCTCCCTGCTGCTTTACGCAGGGCTGTCAGGTGTTTCTTGAGGCGAAAACGTTTCCTTTCATCCAGGAGGTCAAGACCAACTTACCTTCTTAGCACATCAACAGACTTAATGAATTTATCAGTGTCACTGAAGTAGTCAGTGACTTTAATGGCTTTGTTATAGGTTTCATCCAGAAAAGCATTTATTTCTTCCAGTGAATACAAACTCGTGTTTGTACTGCATTTTGCCCCAATAGACTCAGTATTAGACACAGTGTCGTTATCAGATTCCATTTCATTGTCAGCACAACTCAGCTGACTGTTTGGTTCTCCTGGGCCAGTGGATTCATCATGGGCCACATTTTCCTGGACGCCACCCACAGCAGCTGACTGTCGCGGTTCCATCCCCTGCTGTGAAACGGTAGCAGCCTCCGGAAGCACAGCCGCTGATGTCACACAGCGAGATGATTGTGATGCACCATCAGTGACATTTTTGGCGCCATCGCCAGCAACGCTCCCGGCCGTAAGCTGGGCCACGGGCGCCACAGCCGGGCCATCCACAGACACAGCGGCAGGCTCCGGAGCAGGACCGGCGGAAGGCCCCGCAACGTCGTCCGCAGTAGCGGCGGGAGCGGAGGCCGCGCCGCCATCCGCAGCTGCGGCGTGAGTGGAGGGCTCGCTGCCGGCACCATCCGCTGCTCCATCAGGGCCCTCCACCCACTGCCTGTGCAGACAAGTGAACCGTTTATGGCCCTCGTCTCCACATTCAAAACACTTCATCTGTCCTGAGCTCGCATACACCATATAGGAGCCGTCCCCGTGTTTGACCCGGAAGGACACTTCCAGAGTTTGAGTGGGCGAGTCTAGAAACATGAACACCTGTTGCCTGAGTGATTTCACATGTTTTAACTTGGTCTCCTTGCATCCCAAAATCAGAGTTGTAAACGGGCCCGCAAACTTCCCAAATCTGCGGAGCTCCGTCGCCAACTGCTCGTCAGTGATGAAAGGTGGAACACCTGAGATGGTGATTTGCGTTGATGGGACAGATAAGGGGGACACCTGTACATACGTTTCCCCGATAACCACACCGCTTACAATCAGGGTGTGGACATCCTCTTCAGCAGCCAGAAACACAACTACAGCTCTATTCATTCGGGACACAAAGCAGATTGCATCATGGCCCACCTGCTCGGCCACAGCCATAAGGACCTCCTCCACAGTAACAGTGCTGTCCGGGGGAACGATCCTCACCCCCTGGTGGATAGATGGAGGTGGCATTTCCCAGGTCGCCATCCTCCACACAAAAAAAAACAAAAACTGAAAATGCGGCCAGTAGTAGAAAACCGAAAAAAAGTCCAAACAAACCACGGAGTTCCCTATTTCCGCCCTCCTCCTTGAGGAGGAGCTGATAGGAGCAGAATAGAGGCGTGGGCAAGAAGAGGCCTTCCAAAGCCCCGCCCCCATCTTTCACCAATAACAGGTGTTTCTTTCTCACATCTGGATGATCCAGGATCAGAAATCAGGTTGCAGAATTTTAAAGGTCCACGACATGGTAAATTAACCCCTTCCTTGCAGCCACATGTGACACGATGAACTCAATAGAATTTGCTCTATTAGGGTTCGTCTGGCCTGGTTCTATCAGACTGCCATCCTGTCTGGGATTCTTCTAGAAATGACACAGCATCATTATTCCAGCAATGTTCATGGTCATAATCCAGTCACAGTGAGACATTCTGGTGGATCATGGATCCAGTTAGGTCCATATGGATTTAGACAGTGAGACAAGCTTTGTTATTTCAGCCGTTTACCAAAACATAGTCAAGATCCACTGATATCACCAATATAATACAACAGTTAGTTCTGACCGAGCAATTTGATTGGTCAATAGGGATTCTAGGAGTTCCTATATTCCACCATTATTGCACTCCACCTCAAAGGTGTTCTAGTAACCGTTGATTACTAACAGTATTTTTCTATCAACTCTCTGACAATTGCAGTACTGTTTTGGGTACCTTAATATCCACAGTGAGGTGCTGTTTGACAAGAAATTATACATCCATGATCAGAAAGTCCCACCCTTTTGAAAATGTTTCCTTCTGCCCATCATTGAGCCATTTCACGTCTGTTTAAAAACTAGGCAGAGCTAGAGTTTGATTTATTGTCTCGATTAACAAACCACAATACCTTTGTGGTGACGGACTCCTTGTTTTCTCTGAAAATGCAAAGAAAAGTGAACAAAGTGTGCTAATGGTTAGCATGCTAACTACTAGCTACCAGCTAGTTCCAGTGTTCTGGTGACAGTTGTCATGTCTAGAAAACCCTGTCTGCTGTGGAAGCACCCCCTTCACAGCTCTGGGCTCTTCTGCAGCACCAGCTCAACAGCTATATGTTTTATGAACATTGATTACTTTTAATAATCCAAAAGTGTTCATACTGTCCCCTAAAATAATGATAGAAATATTTTCTTTCCTGTCAGACGGAGAAAAAGGTTGTTTTCACCTTGACATGTTTGGGCCACTTCTTGCAGCCTTCTTCACAAGGGCCACGTGATGTTGTGACAATCAGCTGTTTGATCAGCTGTTTGTTGTCTGGTAAACCTGGATAAAATGCCTCCTTTACAGACTCTGGGTCAGTAACTATTACCCCAGATTGTGATTTTATTCTGGGGATCAACCTCCATCAGGCTGTGGCTCTAGCCTGATGACCAAGCAGTTTACCTGCCTTGTCTCCCATTTCAAAATACCATTGTCTTGTTTTGAACAACTGTATTTCAACTTTAGATGTTAGTAAGAGTTCAGACTCTTTATGACCAACGTCTGAAAGAGTGGGGGTAGGGTTAACAGCATACTGTGGATCAGTTTCCAGCAGTTGATCTGAAAACCTGTTTATCCTCTCCATATCCACCCTTTTCTGCTGGGAAGCAAAAGATATTTTTTTTTGGACTTATTTTGTACCCGTAGGTAGATTTGTTCTGCAGTCCGGTGACAAGCCACCAGCTGCCAGTCGCTGCGTGCGCAAGCGCCTCTTAACTCCCTAACCTGCATGTTTTTGGCATGTAAGATAAGATAAGATAAGACAAGCCTTTATTAGTCCCACAACGGGGAAATTCCAGGATTGCAACAGCACAGGGATAGCAACACTCAGAGCAACAATCAGAAGGCAAGAAAAAAACAAGCAAGCAAGAGCAGCTAATATACATATGTACATATTACTATAAAATATATATATACACACACACACACAGACACACAGTGCAGAGCATTGTAGCTGGATGGAATAAATATATGAATATATGAACACACAGTGCAGAGCATTGTAGCTAGGTGGAATAAATATGCAAGTATATAAACACACACAGTGTGGAGCAATGTAGCTAGATGGAATAATATGTAGATATATAAAAACACAGTGCGGAGCATTGTAGCTAGATGGAATAAATATATAGATATATAAATATAAACACACCCAGTGCTGAGCATTGTAGCTAGATGGGATGAAACAGCATAACCGTCTACTTAGTTATCCTACATGGTATGATTATGTGCCCATACATATTCTCACCCTCCATAGTGACCGGTATGTTCCTAGTTGTATGCCGGAGAGGACCATTGTGTAAGTCTATTGCATCTTTTGCATTCAAAAAACTATTAGTTTGTTACGTCTTTTTGCTATCTCTGCGAGCAGCCCTGCTTAGGTTGTACAGTCTGACAGCCGTTGGTAGGAAGGACCTACGAAACCTCTCGGTTGTGCACCTGGGATGATGTAGTCTGCTGCTAAATGAGCTCCTCAGTGCATCCAGTATGTCCTGCATAGGGTGGAACTCGGACTCCAGCAGAGATGACAGTTTAGCCACCGTCCTTCTCTCTCCTATCTCCTCCATCGGATCAAGGCGCTGCCCCAGGACAGAGCTAGCTTTCTTAATCAGTTTGTTCAGTCTCTTCCTATCGGCTGCAGTAATGCCACTGCCCCAGCAGACCACTCCAAAAGTGATGGCTGATGCCACCACCGTGTCATAGAATGACTTCAGCAGCGCCCCTTGTACACCAAAAGACCTGAGTCTCCTCAGCAGGAACAGCCTGCGCTGTCCCTTCTTGTAGAGTGCGTCAGTGTTGTGTGACCAGTCTAGTTTATTGTTCAGATGAACACCCA
The DNA here is from genome assembly GCA_020510985.1 of Pholidichthys leucotaenia. NCBI lineage: Eukaryota > Metazoa > Chordata > Actinopteri > Cichliformes > Pholidichthyidae > Pholidichthys > Pholidichthys leucotaenia. Next base: position 8,531,552 of record CM035841.1, on the reverse strand, counting down.
GGTACTTATAGGATGTCACCATCTCGATGTCTGTTCCCTGTATATTTACTGGTGCTGTGAGGGTGTAATATAAATGTGTTTTTAATGTGTGCCCTGATTTGTTTCTCAGTTGTTTTAATATGTTTTGACGGTCCAGTTCAGTTCTCTTCCCATGATGGATTTATCTTCAGCACAGCAAGTTTCTCACTCCTTGAATCACTGTGGCATGTTTATAAAGCAAGGCTTAACCTTTATTTCTCACATATTTGTGTGTGTGCAATGAGATAGAACAGATGTTATATGTTTTGAGAGTCTGGCCGCAATCGCCTGGGAGCGGGGACTAGCCCCCCCGCTCTCTACGCGATTCCATGGGGGGGGAAGTTGCCTGGCAACGAAGAGTGGCTCCTTCGTTGTGTACGTAACTCTACCCTTTAAAAAGCAGAGGTGTTTTGCCAAACAGTAGAGTCTGCTGTGGATTTCGCGCGAATTGCCAAGCTGATTGATGCACGCGCCTGCCAAAAGACTGCCAAAGGCTCTCCGGTCTTCTGTATTATTGGTAAGGGCTGATGAAATGACATGAAGTGCATTGATCTTTTGTATATGAAGATATGGTCTGTGAGGAATAAAAGACACATTTTATTATAGCAGTTCTTGTCTCAGTGTGAATTCTTTCCTGTGCGCCGACTCCTCACGAACCTGTCTAAATATTTTCATAAAACATTTTGGCGTCACGAACAGGATAACAAGAAAATAACAGAGGTTAAAGAGGAGCTGTGCATAGGAAAGTCATGTTTAAGAGAAGAAATAAGCAGAGTGAAGCTGCTGGGGGCTCTCCCAGCGATTGTGATTGTGCTGTTATCCCAGGCTGGGATGGCTTATGGGAACAAATTGGTGTATGTTTGACGAGCGGGGGCGGACGCTCGGAATCATGGGTAGATTTGATAGGCGACGGGTCGCCTTCGGTAGTGTTTAGGTGTCTTCGGGGAATTGAAGTTGCCCCGAAGGCACCACTGAGTGGAATTCAGCGGCGGATGTGGTGTTGCGCTGCAGCATGGCGCCGATGTTTTGATAAAGAACAGGAGCAGGATAAACAAATAGCTGATTTAGTTCAGCAATTAGAAGGATGGCAGAAAAAAGAGGAGGATTTGACAGAGCAAATCCTAAAATTGCAACAAAAATTGGAAAAGGAGAAACTCCGCTCATCTCGGTTGACAGTGATGGCAGAGCAGGGTGTAGCGCGGGTTGCACAGTTAAACAGGGAGAGAAAGAAAAAGAGACCCCATGCTACCTCCGCTGTTAAAGTGCGGTCATATGTAGCTGGGATGGTGGACGGAGATGAGGATTGGGATCCCGATGAGTGGGATGAGTGGTGTGGGGAAGAGGAGACTCCTCCACTGGTTTCTCCACTGTACCCCAAGTTACCGGGGAGTTACCAGGCTGCCCCTGTCCGGAGACGGCGGGAAGAGCAGCGGATTATCCCGCCTGTCCGAGAGGCAGTGGTGGATGATGATGGGCGGCAATTATATGATGATCAGGGACAGGGGTTATATAACCTTGTGCCTCAGAACCAGCCGGACCCTGTGGCGGTGACCATTGTTGAAGATTACACTGCTGAGGAGGTGGCTAATTTGACAGCCCGGCATCGTCAACGGGATAATGAACCGTTGGACCTGTGGGTCGCTCGGTTGCTGGAGGAGGGGGCAACACAGACTGTAGTGGATGCACAGGATGCAATGCGGTTCTCAGGATTATCCAAAATGTCTAGGGTAAATTCAGCGTATCGGACACAGGCTGGGGCTGATCCAGGGGGGAAGAGCATATTTGATTTATATGCTGAGGCGGTAAACCATGTTTACCGTCAACCCACTGATTGGCCTGTGTTGGATAAACAATGGAATACTTTAAAGGAAGGAATACAGCGGCTGACTCAGTTGTCTATGAGAGATGCACTCTTTCTTGGTGCCGCTAATGATTATACTGATCTGCCTATTCCTAAGACCGTTAGGGATACGGTAATAAGAACAGCTCCACCCCAATATAAAGCATTGGTGCTATCCCTGTTTTTGGGTGACACTCAGCGGTCTATGTCAGAAACTAAATCACTAATGGCGGAGCTAGGGAGTTTGGGTGACTGGGGGACCCAGGCGGCTAAGCCTCAGGTGCCCCCACGGGCCCCCAGAAGAGATCCGCCCCTGGATTCCAAGGGATCCAGTGGGCCCTCTAGGAAAGATTTATGGAATGCGCTGATTGCAGCTGGGGTGCCTGCTAATACTATTGATGGTCAACCCACCGGTGTCTTAAGGGACATGTGTGCTAAAAAAGGGTTAAAGGTGAGGGCTGGACGGATTGATGAATTGTCATCGCTGTTGTCAGCTCTCAAGGATCATGTATTAGGAGCGACGGTTTTGCCTAGCGCTCCTCCAGCAGAGGATTCGGCTGACTCAGAATCCCAAGAGGGGGGGGAGGAAGTGCATGTGAGGGCGGTGCAAAAGGGGCAAGGAAGGAAAAAGAAGGGGAAAAACAAGCATAGACATCGTGATCTCCTCCTGGATTTCTAGGATGAAGGCCGAGCCCCACAGATTGGTAATTTGAATTGGTCAATGACAGACATACGGCCCCATGTAGAGGTAGAAATTTATTGGAAAAAGTCTGTCCAAAACGTGGTGGCTTTAGTAGACACAGGGGCGGAGGCCACTTTGATTCATGGAAATCCAGCTAAATTTGTTGGTCCTACAGTTTCTCTCACAGGCTTGGGAGGGAATGTTGTGATTGGAAAAAGTGTGCAGCTCCCATTAAAAGTTGGGAGTATGCCTGTAAAATGCTACCCTGTAATTATCACACCTGTTAAAGAGTGGATAATTGGCATGGATATTTTGGCAGGTTTAACCCTGCATTTGAAACAAGGACGGTTTGAATTTGGAGTAACTCCTCCACCGATAGTGAACTGCAAAGCAGTCACTGTGGGGAAGGTACATATGGAGCCTTTTCCTATTCCATTGGCAAATAAGGTGGTGAGCATGAAGCAGTATCGAATCCCTGGTGGACATGATGAGATTACTGCTACCATTAAAGACTATGTAGAAGCTGGGGTGTTGAGAACATGTACTACCGCGTGGAACAACCCCATTTGGCCAGTTCGGAAATCTGATGGCTCCTGGCGGATGACGGTTGATTACCGTGAGCTAAACAAACATACTCCTCCATTGGCAGCAGCGGTGCCTGATTCTCCTACCATAATTGACCGGGTGCAGCATCATCCGGGAATATGGTATGGGGTGATTGATCTGGCTAACGCCTTCTTTACGATTCCGATCCCAGAAGATAGGCAGGAGCAGTTTGCGTTTACTTGGGAGGGACGACAGTATACGTTTACTAGACTCCCACAGGGCTATCTCCATAGTCCTACTATCTGTCACCGGACGGTGGCAGAGAATCTGGACGGGCTAACAACACCCCCTGGGATATTAATATCCCATTATATTGATGACATCATGGTACAAGGGACCTCTGAAAAAGAAGTCCAGCAGGTGCTGGATCGGCTGATCCAGCACATGAAAGGTCACGGTTGGGAGATTAATCCAGCAAAGGTGCAGGGCCCCTCCCAGAGGGTGAAATTTCTGGGAATCTGTTGGAATAAGGGAGAAAGGGAAATCACAGACAAAGCCCGAGAAAAGATAATGGCTTTTGCCACCCCGCACACCAAAAAGGATGTGCAGCGGTTTATTGGGTTGTTTGGATATTGGAGGAGTCACATTCCTCATTTAGGGCAAATTTTGCAGCCTTTATATCAAGTGACAAGAAAAAAAGAGCAGTTTGAATGGACAGAAAAACAGCAAGTGGCTTTTGACATGGCCAAAGAGGCCATACAGCAAGCTCTATCATTAGGAAAAATGCAATCTGGTCCGGTTGAGTTGCAGGTGTCGGCCCGGAATGATTATGCAAATTGGAGCTTATGGCAAAAACAAGGCAAACAACGGAAACCTTTAGGTTTCTGGTCAAGGAAGCTGCCGAGTGCAGGAATTCGTTACACGCCCTTTTGAAAAACAATTATTGGCGTGTTATTGGAGCTTAGTGGAAACAGAGGCATTAACTGCAGGGCATGAAGTGATCATGAGGCCATTGATACCTATTCTGACGTGGGTAATGAGTGACCCCACCACACATCGGATAGGTACCGCCCAGGAGAGTAGTATCATTAAGTGGAAATGGTACGTGTCTGAAAGAGTGAAATCTGGACAAAAAGGAGTTTCGGTCTTGCATGAACAAGTTGCTGATGTCCCAGAGGCAGATGAGTCTTGTTTTGAAGTTGAACAGCTGCAAGAATCTCCTGTGTTAACAGGGGCCCCGCTATGACAAACTCACAGACGAGCAAAAGAGCAGGGGCGTGGTTTGTGGATGGCTCTTCTCAGTGGGTAGCGGGGAAAACGAAGGTGGAAAGCTGGGGCTTTCAACCCTCATCTGGGGCAAATTTTGGAAGAAATGGGTGAGGGAAAAAAGCAGCCAATGGGCCGAGTTGAAGGCCGTGCACATGGTGATACAACATGTGGGTGTGTCAGGAGCGTATATCTACTCTGACTCCTGGTCAGTGGTTAATGGGTTAACCACATGGATGCCTACATGGCAGTCCAATCAGTGGCGGATTCAAAAGAAAGAGGTGTGGGGTAAAGAGTTGTGGGAGGAAATCTGGCAAAAGGTCCAAGGGGTCCTATCCATGTCACCCATGTTGATGCCCATACTCAAAATATGGACTCAGAGCCCTCCACAACCGTTATATTGATGAGTGGTCAGAGCAATGTCAGTGGAAAGGCAAATCCACTGCGGATTTGGCCCGGTGGGCCCATGAAAAGAGTGGACATTGGGGAATTCAAGCTACTACCCAATGGGCCAGGGATAGAGGCATTGATTTGAAAACTGATGATGTAAAGACAGCCGTTGAACAGTGTGAGGTCTGTCAGCATCATAGAAGAGGTGTCCCACAACATCTCACTGGGCATATACAAAGGGGAAAGAGCCCAGGGCAAACCTGGATAAATGTACCAATATCAAAATGTTATCTAAGGGAGAACTAATTGTGTGTTTTCTCTTCTCCTAAGTATGTGCTTGCTTTGCAGGAATGTTCGGGGGGAGATTGGTGATTGGGCACCCGCAACGTCATGGGTCTTCTCAACACCCCCACAAGCACCGAGGACATGCGATGTCGTCTGCTGGGACTTATGCCGCCCTGCCCTCGTTTGTGATCCTGTGGATGAGTATCGCCGGTTGCTGGATCCAGATCCACGCCACACCAGGCCAATAAATGTTTGACGTGGACCAACCTACCAACCTGTCTCGTTGGGATGGAGGGAAAGTCGAACCGGTGCTAATCGGAGTCAAGACGGTTTCTATTGCTTATCAAACCAAAGGTGTAAGATACTGAACTTGACCAGCCACTGTCCTATTTACATATGCCCCAAATGTGTCAAATACCAATACAATGTGCCTGCGGTGGAGAAGGGGTGTATGGTTAACTTGACTGCCAATGTAACCATATGTGTGGCCAAAGTGGTTAATAACTTACTGAAATGTGATACTACCTTAAATGGTACAAAGCTATCCATCAACATAACGGGAGATAAGGAAGTGTATTTGATGAATGGAACAGTCATAAATGGTCGACGCATCCCCTTTGTGTACCTTATTCTGGTGGTCGACAAAAACCCAAAGCATACATCCCCGACGAATCTGGCACCCATACAGTAGCCACACAAACCAGCCATATCACCGTCAATTGGATGGTAAAGATACCACCCATCCCAAATGTTCAAAAAGAAAGAAGAGAGCATGGTATGACACGTTGCTGGGAGGATTTGGTACAGTTTTGGGAATCTCCAACACCATTAACAACGAGGTAACCAGATCAATGTTAGCAGATACTGGACATCAAACGTCTTTAGGCATTCAACAAGTTGGATTTTGGATGCCTACGGTGGTGGGGCCTCAAATGGAGGCCGCCAATCTGTTTCAAAAACGTTTGACTTGGGATTTGACCATGTGGAATGCTACGAGTGAATTGATGACAAACATCACTCGCGCTTTCAATTGGACTGTGTGCAACATTCAAGTTTTGGATATCCGCATGCAGTTGGAACGTTTTACTCGCATTGTCACTACCAATCACGCTCGACAATGGGCGAGACGTGTGGAAACATCACTGAAGAATGGTGGTTAATTCCGCATCCTGAAAAAAACCATCTGCAATAGCACGATGTGTAGCGGGCAATGGACTCAATTAAATGTTACAGAAGCTGTTGATGTGTGCAAATATCACGTGTTACCAGTAATTACTGCTACAGCATTTTGGTTTATTCAATTAAAAGGGGGATGGTTTGCTCCAGGGCAGAATAACACCTATGATTTATCAGAATGTGATTTGACTGACCAAGGATATGCATGCCTAAGTCGAGCAATATATACTGAACCATGCTTAACCATGACAGAGGCACTATGTGAATGGAGAATAGAAAAACCTCGTGACATAATGTGGCAAATAGGGCCCCATACTATATGTGTAGCCACTTTAAATTCCCATCCAATGTTGCCTAGGATACCTTTCACTGGGTGTCTGCATGGTGTTCACATGTGGCGATGGCATAATCGGACATATCATCTTACCAACTTCTCTAGCGAGGCTCACCTGACCGCCCTGCAATGGCGGGTGCTGGAAGTTCCATGGCAGGTGTCCCTGGATCGACTCAGAGGCGCACTGAGTGGATCCACGGAGATAGAACAGCTCATTGGTGATCATATGTCTAATGTCCGTGCTGCAGTGATATCCACTGTGGTGGCCCAAGGAAAGGTATTGCATGCAGCTCATCAGATAGAGCAAGTTTCTGCTCATCACTGGTGGGATATATTCTCAGGCATGTCAGTCACTGCTCGCAACACACTGGTGCCTCCCCTAGCTATATTAGTTGCTGTTTTATGTATCTTAACACTATGCAATTTCAGTGCTTTCTGCTATATTAGAAGAGTAAAACAGGTTTTAAGTAAGAGAATATATAAATCTCTAGCAATATGAAAATCACAGTCATTTTTCGAGATGGAGGATATGGTACCACATCTTGCAGAGTAGAGGTGAGTGCTGACCCTCCTGGTCACTGGATATGTTATGATTATGTTGTAGGTATGCCTGATAGATGGGGTTATTACAATAGACAATTTAATACAAGACATGAATTATTATGGTATGTTGTAACATGCATTTGGAACAACACTTGGGTGGAATTATCCCACCATAATCATGTCGGAATACCTTACGAGGATGAAACTATTCCCCAAGAAGAAAGTAATTACTCAATGTTCTTCACCAACTGATAGAACAAATAAGGTCAAAGGGTGGAAAATGTGATATAAATATTTTTAATGTGTGCCCTGATTTGTTTTTCAGTTGGGGAAGAAAGCACTTAGTTAGGGAAGAAAGCAATTATCTTCACCAACTTACCAACTGATACAACAAATAAGGTCAAAGGGTGGAATGTAATATAAATGTGTTTTTAATGTGTGCCCTGATTTGTTTCTCAGTTGTTTTAATATGTTTTGACGGTCCAGTTCAGTTCTCTTCCCATGATGGATTTATCTTCAGCACAGCAAGTTTCTCACTCCTTGAATCACTGTGGCATGTTTATAAAGCAAGGCTTAACCTTTATTTCTCACATATTTGTGTGTGTGCAATGAGATAGAACAGATGTTATATGTTTTGAGAGTCTGGCCGCAATCGCCTGGGAGCGGGGACTAGCCCCCCCGCTCTCTACGCGATTCCATGGGGGGGGAAGTTGCCTGGCAACGAAGAGTGGCTCCTTCGTTGTGTACGTAACTCTACCCTTTAAAAAGCAGAGGTGTTTTGCCAAACAGTAGAGTCTGCTGTGGATTTTGCGCGAATTGCCAAGCTGATTGATGCACGCGCCTGCCAAAAGACTGCCAAAGGCTCTCCGGTCTTCTGTATTATTGGTAAGGGCTGATGAAATGACATGAAGTGCATTGATCTTTTGTATATGAAGATATGGTCTGTGGGGAATAAGGGAATACAGCTTATTCTAGCAGTCTGTCTAATGTGAATGCATTGATCTTTTGTGTGTGAAGATATGTTCTGTGAGGAATAAAAGACACATTTTATTATAGCAGTTCTTGTCTCAGTGTGAATTCTTTCCTGTGCACCGACTCCTCACGAACCTGTCTAAATATTTTCATAAAACAGAGGGGCTGCCCATGCCTGCGGCAGTCCACCACCAGCTCCTTAGTTTTCCTCGCGTTGATCTGGAGGCAGTTCCGATGGCACCAGTCCACGAAGTCCTGGATAAGCCCTCTGTACTCAGCTTCATCTCCATTGGAGATGAGACCAACGATCGCAGAGTCATCAGAGAACTTCTGTAGATGGCAGTGTGTTGTGTTGTGTGAGAAGTCCGCAGTATAAAGAGTGAACAGGAAGGGAGCCAGCACCGTTCCCTGGGGGGCCCCCATGCTACTGATGATCGTGTCGGAAACACAGTCCCGGGTTCTCACAAACTGAGGCCGGTTCGTGAGGTAGTCCAGGATCCATGATGACAGGTGCTGGTCCACCCCTGCGTGCAGCAGCTTGTCCTTCAGGATCATCGGTTGGATGGTGTTGAAAGCACTGGAGAAGTCAAAGAACATGATCCTCACCATATTCCCGGGCTTCTCCAGGTGGGACAGAGAACGGTGAAGGAGGAAGATCACCGCATCCTCCACCCCAATGCCATGCTGGTAGGCGAACTGGAGTGGATCCATCGCTGGTTCCACCAGGGGGCGGAGATGAGCAAGGAGCAGTCTCTCCAGGGTCTTCATCAAGTGGGACGTCAAGGCCACCGGTCTGTAGCTGTTCAGGTCTTTGGGGTGGGAAGTTTTTGGTACAGGTACCACACAAGATGTTTTCCACAGCTGTGGTACCCTCCCCAGTTTCAGGCTCATGTTGAAGATATACGTCACAATCCCACACAGCTGGTCTGCACAGGACTTGAGGAGCTTTGCGCTGATGCCGTCCGGTCCCGACGCCTTCCTCGCCTTGATCTTCCTCAGCTCCGTCCTCACCTGGGTCTTGGTCAGGGTCAGGATGGGGGGGCTGTGTGTTGGGAGTGGGGGGGGGTGTCGGTGGAGTGGGGAGTGGGCAGCAGGACTTGATTTCTTAGAGGCAGCAGTGGTTGTTGTGCAGACAGGGGGGAGGGCGGTTGGTCAAATCTATTGAAAAACAGATTCAGGTTGTTCGCCCACTCTCTCCCCCCGTGGCCTGGGGGGAGGTATTCTGGAGCCCCGAGATGGTTTTGAGGTTTCTCCAGACCCTGCTGATGTCGCTCTGTTGCAGCTTGTCCTCCATCTTCTTCCTGAAGCTGTCCTTGCCTTCTCTGATCTTTCTCCTCAGCTCCCTCTGTACGGACTTCAGCATCTCCCTGTTCCCCGACCTGAAGATCAAAGATCAGAGAAGGCAAGGACAGCTTCAGGAAGAAGATGGAGGACAAGCTGCAACAGAGCGACATCAGCGGGGTCTGGAGAAACCTCAAAACCATCTCGGGGCTCCAGAATACCTCCCCCCAGGCCACGGGGGGGCAGGGAGTGGGCGAACAACCTGAATCTGTTTTTCAATAGATTTGACCAACCGCCCTCCCCCCTGTCTGCACAACAACCACTGCTGCCTCTAAGAATCAAGTCCTGCTACCCACTCCCCACTCCACCGGCACACCCCCCACTCCCAACACTATCGGAAATAAATAAATTCATTCATTCATTCACATCCACATGTATATTAAAGTCCCCTACTATAATTATTCTATCAGATTTCAGCACTAAATCAGCTAAGAAATCAGCAAATTCGGATAAAATTGGGCTGCACGGAGGCGCAGTGGTTAGCACTGTGGCAGCACAGTTTACCCTTGGCTGGGGGATCGTGGGGATCGTGGGATCGTGGGTTCGATCCCAGCCCCCGACCAACAGTGATCTGTGTGGAGTTTGCATGTTCTCCCTGTGTATGTGTGGGTTTACCCCAGGATTTCTCCGGTTTCCTCCCACATGCCAAAAACATGCAGGTTAGGTTAATTGGAGACTCTAAAGTGGCCCTAGGTGTGAATGTGTGTGTGAATGGTTAAGGGATAGTGCCGTATCGTGGCTGCTTCATCCATCCAGGTGGTGGATGACCCTCAATTTCCCCTCTGGGGATCAATAAAGTATACTAAATCTAAAAATGTAAAAATAAAAATTCTGAGTAGGTTGATGGGGGACGATAAACAATGGCAAATAAAATTGGGTTTAACCTAAAATTGCTAAAGTGCCCAATACTGAGGACCAGGCCCTCAAAGGAATTATAACATGTTTTTTGCTTTTCATTAACTAGTAATTTGGAATGGTAAATTGTTGCTACTCCTCCTCCACGACCAGAACTTCTGGGATTTTGACAGTTTAAATAACCAGAGGGAGTTGATTCATTTGAACCAACATAATCCTCTTGCCCTAACCAAGTCTCTGTAAGGGAAATTAAATCAATCTGATTGTAGAAGAGCTTGGAATAACGAGGCGATGTGACTTATAAACCAAAGTTTATTATCAGCTTCGCTCCTCTAACAAGTCTCATCTAGTGCAGCAGCAGAAGAAGTAAGAGATCAAACACATTCGGCTCTACATACTTATACTCACACATAACAAAAGACATGCATATCAAAGCTGACATCCCTCATTATCTTAATCCCCCTCCTTTGTCTTCGTACCCCTCCACCTGGCCCTGGGAGGTCAGGACGACCTATCTGGTCTCCACCGCAGCGCCTCGGATGCTCTTTGATCTCCACTGGCGGTTGGGACCTTTTGTCCTGTTCTGAGGTGTGAAGTCGCTTTACATATGTAATCACCAAACATTCTCACATGCTTATACATATGTAGGTTATGGGATATATGATTCATATAGACCACAGCCCCCCCCCCAAACGACTAAGAAAAGGACAATAGAAAAATTCACAGTTTAAGATAATTATTATGACATACTAACTGCTACACCTCTTGACAAGGAAGAAACTTTCCAGCAGCTATGCTCCTGTAGAGAGTTCAGTGGTAATCATAACAGCATAGTAAAATCACAAGTCAGTCCTAAACTGTTACAGCACAATTAGTGAACAACTGCTGAGTAGTTTGCATCAGTCCCTGTGCCGTCTGGGTTTAAATCTTCTCCCGAATCTGCTGTGGGTCCGCTTGGGCATCCTGGTGGGACCTTCCTGTAAGGAATCTGCAGCTTGGGGAGGAGAGTGATTATTCGTTCCCTGCAGGGGGGCTGGGTCTTTTCTCTTGGGGGGTCTACCCCACCGAGGTGCTCTCGCCAACCGTGCAGGCTCGTCTCTCAACAAGAAGGCAGGTTTAAGTCTGTCAATGCTGACTGTTTCTTTTCTGTCCCCTAAATAAAGCACAAAATGCTTATCACCAGGTTCCAGCACTCTGAATGGTCCATCATATGGTGGGCGGAAGGTTGGTTTTAAAGCTTCATGCCTAACTAAAACGAATTCAGCGTTTTTTTAAAGCTTGGGGAACAAAAACCCGCGGAAAAGAGTGATGTGCCGGTCCGGGGAGAGTGTCAGGGCCGTTGCTGCCTAAAAACCTCGGGGCTGGAAGATGCCCTGGCTCTGGGTTCTCTGGTAAAAATTCACCTGGGAGCCTGAGAGGTTGTGCAAAAACTAATTCTGCTGCGGAGGCATCTAGATCCTCTTTAGGTGCAGCACGCAACCCCAATAAAACCCAGGGGAGTTTATTTACCCAATTTGTATCCGTTAGTGAGGCTCTGAGGGCGGCCTTTAAAGATCTGTGAAAACGCTCGCATAACCCATTAGCCTGAGGGTGATAAGCGGTGGTGCGGTGAATTGTCGCTCCTAAGCTGCTGGCCATGGCTGACCAAAGCTCCGAGACAAATTGAGGCCCCCTATCAGACGTGATGTCCGATGGGACGCCGAAACGTGCCACCCAGTTTGTCAAAAAAAATGCGAGCGACTTCCTCTGCTGTGGTTGACGACAGAGGGACCGCCTCAGGCCAGCGCGTGGTGCGGTCTATCATTGTTAACAGATGTGTGAAACCTTGGGAGGAAGGTAGTGGTCCCACGAGGTTGACATGAACGTGGTCGAACCTTCTAGCTGGGATTGGAAAAGGCTCTAGAGGGGCTTTTGTGTGTTTGTGTATTTTGGTGCGCTGACAAGAAATGCAAGTCTTTGCCCATTCCTTTACGTTTTTGCGCAGGCCGGGCCACACAAACTTTTCGGCGACCATTTTAACCGAAGCGCGCACACCCGGGTGCGCGAGGGAGTGAATTGAGTCAAAAATACGGCGGCGCCATGCAGCTGGGACTACCGGGCGAGGTCGGCCGGTTGAGATGTCGTATATTAGGGGGGGGGACACCGTTGCGTAAACCCCTTTCCTCCAGCCTTAACCCTGTTGGTCCAGACAGGAGTGCGCCCACGTCTGCGTCACTACTTTGCTCCTCCGCCATGGCTGCGTAATCTATCCCTACGTGGATAGATTACGCGTTGGCGAAGAGTTCTGCGGCTGAGGTAGTGTGATCTGTCTCCTCGCGCTCTGGCATGTCACAGCGCGAGAGAGGCAGTCTGCTTCCACGTTAAGTTTGCCTGCCACATGTCGAATGTCTGTGGTGAACTCTGAAATTGCAGCTAGTTGTCTTTGTTGCCTGCCTGTCCACGGTTCGGAAATTTTAGCCATCGCAAAGGTGAGCGGTTTGTGGTCTACAAAAACTGTGAAACGCCGCCCCTCCAACCAGAACTGGAAGTGGCGGATGGATAAATGAAGCGCTAGCAGCTCCCTGTCAAACGTGCTGTATATACGCTCAGTTTGGTTTAGTGATTTGCTGAAAAATGCCAAAGGCTGCCAGATTCCGCCGACGTGTTGTTCTACAACCGCCCCTATGGCCAGGTCTGAAGCGTCTGTGGTTAGCACAATGCGGGCCGAGGGATCAGGGTGAACCAACAATGTGGCGTTAGCTAGGGCACTTTTTACTTCCGCGAAGGCGCGTTCGCGCTCCGGGGTCCATTCGACCGCGTTGGAAGGTTTTTGTTTTCTGAGCGCGTCATATAGGGGCTGCATGAGCTGAGCTGCGTGGGGAAGGAAACGATTGTAAAAATTAACCATTCCCAAAAATTCCTGCAGTGATTTGACCGTTTGTGGCCGTGGGAAACTTTTTACTGCGCGAACTTTGTCTGGCACTGGGACTGCCCCCTTCGGTGAAACTCTGTGTCCCAAAAAATCAATTTGTGACACGCCGAATTTGCATTTGGCTGGATTGATTATTAACCCGTGCTCTTCTAGTCTCCGAAAAACCATAGTGAGATGCTGTTCGTGTTCTTCCTCAGATGAGCTGGCTACCAGCATATCGTCGAGGTAGACGAACACGAAGGGGAGGTCACGTAATACCGCGTCCATCATCCGCTGAAAGGTTTGAGCAGCGCCTTTGAGGCCAAAAGGCATCCGCAAAAAATTCAAAAAGACCAAAGGGGGTTATTACAGCTGTTTTAGGAATGTCTTCTGCTCGAACGGGGACTTGGTGATAGCCGTGGACCAGGTCTATTTTTGAAAAAATGCACGCACCTGCCAGATGTAGTGAAAAATCTTGGATGTGAGGAATTGGGTAGCGGTCATGCGCTGTCGCATTGTTTAATCTGCGGTAATCGCAGCACGGTCTCCAAGAACCGTTGGATTTCAGGACCATGTGAAGCGGTGACGCCCAAGGGCTTTTTGAGCGCCTGATAATGCCTAGTTTTTCAAGGGTGGTAAACTTGTCCCGAGCTATGGCGAGCTTGGTCGCGTCTAAGCGCCGAGCTTTGGCGAATACGGGTGGGCCCGTTGTGGGAATAAAGTGTTCGACCCCGTGCTTAGCCACTGTAGCTGAGAATTTGGGAATTGTGAGTGCTGGAAATTGGGTGAGGAGTTGATCAAACTTACCTCCTGCTGTAGTGACGCTGGCCTGCATGGGTGGTGGAGAAACTCGAGCTGAGCAGGGAATAGAAGCAAAGGACAATGCATTAACCAAGCGTCTGTTCGCTAGATCGACCAATAACCCATGTGCACACAAAAAGTCTGCGCCCAACAAGTTAAAACTCACCGCCGCTACAACAAATGTCCATCTGTAGTTGCGGCCATGGATGCGGAGGGGCAGGTTCCTTTCGCCATAAGTGTCGATGATGGAGCCGTTGGCTGCCATCGCTCCATTGCCCCAGGGGCCCATGGCCCGGTCTGTTTGGGAGGGCATGATAAAACTCAGTTGAGCTCCCGTGTCAATGAGGAACTGCTTGCTGGTGTGTCCGTCCGTCACATATAGAAGCTTGCTTTTTTTGCCGAGAACCGCCGCTGTTAACGGTTCTCGGCTTTGGCATTTCCCTAAATCATGAAATTTGCAGGGGGGAACGCATTTGTAAGCCTTCTCGGCGAAGCGGTGGTGGTAATAACAGACGTCGCTCCGTCTGTTACGTCTTGGCCGTGTCGCTGCCATGGCGGGCGGATTCTGCTTAGTGGTTTGTGGCTCCCCGTCGCTCCAGACATCGGCGTTGAGGTCTGCGGATGCTGCTGTGGGTGTCTGTTCACTGCAGGCATTGACGAGTCGCTGCGCTTCGCGAGCCAGCGTGCGCAAGTCTTGCTGGGTGCTACATCGCATGTTGGCAAGCGTCCCTCTCATGTGTGGCGGCAGCGTACTGAGGGATATAAATTGGAAGAGGAAGTTGGCATTGTCCTCTTCTTTGAGCTGCAGCAAGTCAACCATGAGGGCCTTAGGTCTGCATCCTCTGTGGCCGTAGACCGCCAGGATCCTCTTGGCTCTCTCCTCGGCAGAGGGGACGAAATTCGCCACGATGGTCGCTTTCAGTTCTCTATATTTGTCCTGGGCCGGCGGCCGCTGGATTATGCTCCGCGCACATCTCGAAGTGGCGGCGTCGAGTTTGGCGATGATGTGATAAAACTTTGTATCGTCAGCCGTTATGCCTGCAAGTGCAAACTGGGCTTCAGCTTGCTGAAACCACGAGGTCGGGTCTTCCTGCCAGAAGTCCGGCAGCTTGACGGTGATGGCGTTTGTGTGGGCCGTCCCCGATGTGTCCGCAGGGTGAGAGTGCCTTCCTTCGGCTCTCGCAGCGGCGCTGGTGCTCGGTTGAGCCCTCTCTGTCACTTCTCCCGTGGGGGAACGTCGTCCATCTGTTCCCCTGTCTGCGTGGGCACTGGCGTCTGCCTGGGTCGCCACAGATGAGTCGATCGCGGGGGAACGCCTCTGGTCCATCCTCGCGTCAGGGTCACCAGTGTAGAAGAGCTTGGAATAACGAGGCGATGTGACTTAAAAACCAAAGTTTATTATCAGCTTCGCTCCTCTAACAAGTCTCATCTAGTGCAGCAGCAGAAGAAGTAAGAGATCGAACACATTCGGCTCTACATACTTATACTCACACATAACAAAAGACATGCATATCAAAGCTGACATCCCTCATTATCTTAATCCCCCTCCTTTGTCTTTCTTACCCCTCCACCTGGCCCTGGGAGGTCAGGACGACCTATCTGGTCTCCACCGCAGCGCCTCGGATGCTCTTTGATCTTCACTGGCGGTTGAGACCTTTTGTCCTGTTCTGAGGTGTGAAGTCGCTTTACATATGTAATCACCAAACATTCTCACATGCTTATACATATGTAGGTTATGGGACATATGATTAATATAGACCACACTGATGATCAATTGATCATGGACTAACAGAGACTTGGGAGTTAGAGACCTAATATTTAATAAACCACATTTAATTTTTAAATTATGAGGAGGAACAGAGGCCAAATCATTCAATTTAGAGGCTTTATGTTTAATTTGAGTTTTACCAATATTTTGCTTTATCACTTTGGGATGCTTATATATTATATTTTTATTTACTTTGGAGGGAGCAGACAATGATTCTCTGATGGGGAAGACAGGGGCTAAGCTGAGGGGTGGCAGATGAAGAGGAGCTGCAGAGAGGCGTGTAAGACTGCGACTCTGCTTCTTGGTCCCAACTCTGAGTAGTCAGGGTTTTGGAAATTTGGATAAAAAAGATGCCAGATTGTTAGATAAATGAGAAGCACCATCCAAAGTGGGATGAATGCTGTCCCGTCTCATAAGACCAGGTTTTCCCCAAAAAGAGCTCCAATTGTCAATGTAGCCCACGTTGTTTGCAGGACACCACACAGACAGCCAGCGGTTCAAGGATGACGAGCGGCTAAACATGTCATCACTGGTCAGATTGGGGAGGGGCCCAGAGAATACTACAGTGGCAGAAATCGTTTTTGCAAAGTCTCACACCGATTCTACATTAAGTTTCGTGACTTCCGACTGCCGGAGACGGATGTCATTAATGCCAGCGTGAATAACAATTGTGGAGTATTTACAGTTACTTTTAGCCAGCATTTTCAAATTTGACTCGATGTCGCCTGCTCTGGCCCCAGGAATGCATGTGACTATGGCCGCTGGAGTCTCTAGGTTCATGTTTCTGGCTACAGAGTCGCCAATGATCAGAGTTTTTTCCTCAGCGGGTGTGTCGCTGAGCGGGGAAAAATGATTAGAAACGTGAACAGGTTGGTGGTGTACCGGGGCTTTGCGACTAGGCTTCCTTCTCACTGTCACCCACCCAGTCTCCTCGCTGCTGAGGAGAGCCGGAGGACCGCTAACAGGGGGGCCTAAGCTAGCTAGCTCCGCTGCAGCTAAGGGGCGTCCGTCAAGAGTAACTGGCGCAGACGGTGTTTCAATGCAGCGGAGCCGGGATTCCAAATCAGACAACCTCGCCTCGAGCGCCTTAAAAAGACAACATTTATTACATTTACCGTTATCACTAAAAGAGGCAGAGGTGTAGCTAAACATATGACAGAGAGAGCACACCAGAGGAGGAGAGGAAGGAGAGCTAGTAGCCATCGCTAGTGGCTAACCCAAAGCTCAGGAGAGTGAGGAGAGCAAACCACACAGACAGACAGCAAAACAACAAGTGACGATACGTTACCACAAGGAAGTGACGATCAATTCCTGATTGATCCCTGATCAATCCCTGATTGATTGAGTTGAAGACCTCCCGGACAGGGGCCTCAGCCAGACGTTCCCAGCACACCCTCACTATATGTTTGGGTCGACCAAGTCTGAATGGCATCCTCCCCTGCCATCAGATCCAACTCACCACCAGGTGGTGATCAGTTGACAGCTCTGCACCTCTCTTTACCCGAGTTTCCAAGACATACGGTCACTGGTCTGATGACACGATAACAAAATTGATCATCGACCTGTGACCTAGGGTGTCCAGGTGCCAAGTGCACATATGGACACTCTTATGCTTGAACATGGTGTTCGTTATGGACAAACTGTTGTTAGCACAGAAGTCCAATAACTGAACACCACTTGGGTTCAGATCGTGCAGGCCTTTCCTACGAATCACCCCCTTCCAGGTTTCACTGTCATTACCCACGTGTGCATTGAAGCCCCCCAGTAGGACAATGGAGTCTCTAAAGGCACTTTTCCATTAGCTCAGCACACTTCGGCACATCTCGATTCACTTTGACATGATTTGGCATGCTTTTGTCTCCATTACAACCGTGTTGAGCTGGGGTGGGTGGGATTTCTATAACAGCGAGGCGGCGCCACACTCCCGTGATGTAGAACACGTGACCCAAGCAAAACATAACACATACAGCTGTACAAGGCGACTCCTCGGTCTGTGGCTTTTTTCACCATAAACGCCAAAAAGGACCGCCAGACAAGGGTACAGGCAGCGAGATGAAACACTCTGGAAATAGTTCTGCAGCTTCTGGGAGAGCCAAAGGCATGAGGATACAAACTAGGTCATATATGACAGTAAGCTAATATTGCTAATGTTGCTAATGCTATTTTGCTATAAGTACGTCATACTACACTTTAATGTCTGCAAGTTATCACTGTTAGGTACTAAAATATGTACGCTGTGTGTGTTTCAGATGGCTCTGTTGTGGGGAAATTACTGCTTCATTCGCTCTGGGCGTTCAACAAAGTCTGACACGGATTTCATCAGCCTGTCACTGATGTCAGCACAGCTTCACAAACGATCAGTGGTTATAGAGCTTAAGAATGTCTGTAGAAACGTTTATTTCCTGTGCAACAAATTGCTCTGATCTGCTTGAAAATCATGGATAGACTGTTGAGAGACAGTTTGAGACATCATGCACGTACCTGCTTCTGCACTGAGTCTGAGATGTGTCATAGAAAAAAATGATCAGCTGACACAACTTGATCGCCATGTTAATAACTATATTAGCCACAAAATATATATTCAAAAAGTAAACTTTACTGAGTTAGGTATAATAAGATATATTTGACAGTTGTCATGCATTTTAGGCCAAAACAAACTTGATCTAGGATTAAAAGCAATTAAAATAATGCAGTCACATGGTTACATGGAAAATACTTGATTTACTAGATACATGTACTGTAGAAATATATATTCTCTGCATCAACAATGTACTAGACATGCATTCATGTCGTCGTCGGCCTCCATCTGTCTATGATGACCATGGAAGAGAATCCTAAACATCTACTCTGCTGGAACAGCACCGCCTGTGGCTGAACAGGCCGATGCGTGAATGGCAGTCCCTGTCACACAGGTCGCACTTGTGGGTGGTCTCCGTGCTGCTGGGTCTGTGGCGGTTCTTCCTGCGGGTCCTTTTTTCATCTGCAGCAGCAGTCAGTCTCTCTTCACCCACCTTGAGCTGTCTGGTCAGGGTGCCTCTCCATTTGGAGCGGTCCGTTGCAAGGTCCTCCCAGTGCTCTGTGTTGATCTCCAGGGCCTTCATGTCTCTCTTGCAGACGTCTCTAAAACGCAGCTGTGGGCGGCCAACGTCTCTCTTGCCAGATGCCAGTTCTCCATAGAGGACGTCTTTGGGGATTCTGCCATCCTCCATACGGTGAACGTGACCTAGCCAGCGGAGCCTGCGCTGTCTGAGTAGAGTGAACATGGAGGGAAGGCCGGCGCGGGACAGAACTTCTGTGTTGGGCACTTTGTCCTGCCAGGATATGTCCAGGATGTGGCGAATGCAGCGTAAGTGGAAGGAGTTCAGTCTCTTTTCCTGCCGGGCGTATGTTGTCCACGTCTCACTCCCATAGAGCAGTGTGCTGATGACGCAGGCGTTGTACACTGCCATCTTCGTCTTGACAGAGAGTTTGGGATTCTCCCACACTCGTGTAGTGAGGCGAGCGAGTGTGAAGGCTGATTTTCCAATCCTCTTGTTGATCTCTGTATCAAGGGAGAGGTTGTTGCTGATCGTGGACCCCAGGTACGTGAACTGATTCACGACCTCCAGCTCGTAGTCGTCAATGGTGATGGTTGGTGGTGCTTCCGTGCCTTGCGCCAAGACGTTAGTCTTCTTCAGGCTGATGGTAAGCCCGAAGTCCTTGCATGCCTGGGAGAAGCGGTCCATCAGGGTCTGAAGCTCCTGCTGTGTGTGGGTTGCGACTGCAGCGTCGTCTGCGAACAGCATGTCTCTGATTAGAGCCTCGCGTACTTTGGTTCTGGCTTTCAGGCGGGCGAGGTTGAAAAGCCTGCCGTCAGATCTTGTGTGCAGGTAGATTCCCTCTGTTGCTGTGCTGAAGGCATGCCTCAGGAGCATAGCAAAGAAAATCCCAAAGAGGGTTGGCGCAAGTACACAGCCCTGTTTCTCTCCGCTGCGTATGTTGAAAGGCTGGAGCGGCACTGGGGTTAAGCTCCCAGCGCTCATAAAATGCTCCTTATGGCGTGCGTCTCGAAAAGCCTCTGACAACTAAGTCCAACTCCTAGCCTGCCCGTGTGGTTTAGTCTCTAAGCCCGGCGGAACTGCGCTTACTAATAGGAGAAGGGGCGAGGGCGGATCTCTGGCGCCTTAAAACCAGATGCTTCGGGTAGATGGTGGCTCGTCAGCCTGGGAAGGTAGCCCATCTAGGGGAAGAAAAACCCTGATTTCAAACCTCCGCTGCCTTGCGGCATACCCGGTCACGGGAAAGGCTTCGGGAGTCAACCCTGAGGAAAAATCCGGAGTCAGAGCCCCTAAGGCAGTTCTATGTTGTGCTCAACATCATTCTGGCAGCTCCTGCAATGGCGCTGGTGCCAAACTGTAGCAGCCCTGCTGTTCCTTTGGATTCATCAGTGACGTGGAGAGGGGGGACATGCTGCATGGGCAACATCTTATCCTCCATATCTTCTTGCCCAGGCTTGAATCCTACCAACACCCAACGCTGGAAGGTAGAACACCGGATCACTGGAGAGGACACTCCAGCTTCGCCTTTGACGTAGACAAAACACGGGGAATGACAGTTACCGGTTATAAGCCACCGCTCAATTGGCGTAGAGCTCGGCGCCAGGGGTTATTCCCGACGGTGGGAGGGATCATCGGATCTCACTGGACAGCTACCGTCCGCCTCAAGCTGGGCAGCCCCCAGCCAATAAGGTGATATCCCGCCACAGCTTGCTTTCCTCATTGGGTGCATGGGGATGAGGAGAAGTCCGAACAGCAGGCTGAGAACTTTCGCACCAGGCAAGACAATAAAACAAAAGAGACCAACTCTAAAACTGGGAACTTGGAACATCCGCACTATGATGACAGGACTCGCTACTAACCTCAAGGACATCAACGACACCAGGAAGACTGCCATCATCAATAATGAGCTGAAGAGACTGGGAGTGGATATCGCCACTCTCCAGGAAACACGGTTGGCTGACGCAGGCACACTGAGAGAGAAGGACTACACGTTCTACTGGCAGGGAAAGGGCAGTGACGAACACAGGGAACATGGAGTGGGCTTTGCAGTGAAGAACACCTTGCTGAAGATGGTGGAACCGAGCAGCACTGGCTCTGCACGACTCCTCACCCTCCGCCTGAACACCACTCAAGGCCCAGTCACCCTCGTCAGTGTGTATGCTCCAACACTGACAGCCACACCAGAGGCAAAAGACGAGTTCTACGAGAATCTCGCAACAACTGTCAGGATCGTCCCCAACTCTGAACAACTCATTCTCCTTGGAGACTTCAATGCCAGAGTGGGTGCTGACCACGACTCCTGGTCCTCCTGTCTTGGACCTTTTGGCGTGGGCAGAATGAATGACAACGGACAGCGGCTGCTCGAGTTCTGCACATATCACGATCTGTGCATCACAAACTCGTTCTTCAAGACCAAGCCCCAACACAAGGTTTCCTGGCAACATCCACGCTCAAAGCACTGGCACCAGCTGGACTTGATCCTGACCAGGCTATGTCGTATTGCACTTGGAATTGCACCGACAAACCTCTGAAGTTTTTGCAGATGTCTCTTTTTTTATATGTGAAGGTTACCACCATGTGGCATAAATTAAATACTGAAAGATTGGAAAAGCTAAGAATAATCCAGCAGTTTGAGAAATCACTTTTGGTTTGGTGTAAGTCTGTCAACAGAATTATGAACCATAAAGCAGTTAGTGTTAAAATGTTAAATCCCATTAAACCTAATCCGGGGGCTTCCAATCATGTGTCATGCGGGGCCAAGACCCTGCAGGTTCTCTCTTCTACCCAGTCTCTTCAACAGGTGATCTCGCTGATCAGTCAATGGAAGAAGTTCAGTGGAATCTGCTGTTGAAGACACTGGTTGGAGGTAAAGCCTTCAGGGTCTTGGCCCTCCATGGCACATGATTAGACACCCCTGCCCTAACCCATTATGATGAAGAGCAGATGCTAATATGACCCAGAATTCCTCCATATACTGGTACTGTCACTAAAGTATGCAGGGTCTTCTGTACAGTCTTCTAACAATATAGTCTTCAATTAATAAAATAATTGTTTTGGTTACTTTTTTCTTAAAAATGAGCCATTATTTTCAAGGTCACCGATTAATCCTTTGTACAGTTGACTCTTTTCCCACCGGTGTCTTAACAGACAAAATAGAAAATCAAGATAGAAAATCATGATGCAAACACATAAGTCACTAAATTGTTTATTAAAATCAGCAGCAAATTCCAGATTATTCAGAATGTGCAAAATTCAAACTGTAAAAAAAAAAAAAAAAACTGGAATGGTCACACGCTGCCTCACTGAGAAGCAACTGGATCGGTCCGTACCGGTCCTGGTTCAGCAGATCTTCAGCCTGCATCTCTGTAAATCGTGAGGCAAGGTCCAGTAGGGGTGACAGTTTCCTTCTTGCCTCGACAAAAGACAAATGGGTGGTGGTTAATTAAAGCAAGTTTAAAACTTATTTGGGAAATACACTTGTTGCTAAAAGCCAGTGGTGGAATGTGAATTAATGAATGAATCTTTATTTCAGATTGACTAAAAGTAAAGATTAAAAGAAAATAGCATAATATAACAAAGGGGGGAAAAAATCTAACAAGGTCAAATTAAACAATAACTCCTCTGATTATACAGTTCAACATAGGTTATCTGAAATGGGTGATGGCTGAAGCTGCGGCTTATATTGCCCACCATATTTCATCCACGAAGTCAAAAGAAAAACAAAAGGAGGGATTACAATTTGAATGTGACAATAAAGTACTTTGTTGTTGTATTTAACCACATTTTTCATGTAGCTGCACTTCAGTAGATTTTACAAGGGCTGTGTTACATTTAAAATCATCTCTTTTTACTGTGGCCTCGGCAATCAGAATGAATTAATACATTCACTTGAATGGAATCTAGTACATTAACTGAAGTTGTGCATCACTGAGTATGGAGTCGGTCAGTCAAAATATGAAGTTTTTATCAATAAAAGTTTGTCTTGTCTGTAAAAGTTTCTCTTCTTGCCCTGGCTTCATGTGTGGGCGGTGTTTTGTATTAGCATTGCTAAAATATAAAAGGAAGGACTACAATTGGGCTCAAATATTTGTAATGTGTCCTGTTACTGCATGAGTTTATTGATGATAGACTATAAACTACACATGTAAAGTAAATTATATTGATAACTGAACATCTCACATTTGCCAAAACATACAGTTATGAACATAACTCACAAAGGATCACAAAAGTGATCTGACAAAAAAAAAAATAAAAATGCATTAGCAAGCAGTTTATTTTACAGTTGATGAGCCATATTCACACAATCAAATAAATCTCAGTTCAGTCCCTTTTATATTAAGTGGAAATTGTGCTACTTTGGTTTTGACAATTTACCTATAAAAGCAAAGGATTTCAGTACTTTCCACAGTGGCGAGGTCCGTTGTGGGGCGGCTGATTTCCTCCTGCCTAGATGGACAGAAATGGATGATGGTTAGTTTCAAGCAAGTTCAACACATATACAGGCACATCTCAAAAATTAGAATACCATGAAAAAATTCAATATTTTTTTTCACTCATTTCAGAAAGTGAAACCCATATATAGATTCATTACAGGGACAGTCAAATCAAATCAAATCAAATCAAATCAAACTTTATTGTCATATTGCTGTACATACAACTGTAGTGCAGGCAAGATGAAATTGCGTTTCTCTCGGCATCCATATAAGAAGCAGCATGATTAAGACACACTCCCACATAGCTCCACCCCCCACCCCCACCCCCCCATCCATTCACACATCCCTGAGACATACTTGGGGAAAAAGAATAACTAACTATAATATACAAAATGTCCGTAGGTGCAGTAGTGTGTATGAGAGATTCCGGGTCAGCTGTTAAGCATCCTGACAGCTTGTGGGAGGAAGCTGTTGATCAGTCTGGTGGTTCTGCCTCTGATGCTCCGGAATCGTTTACCAGATGGAAGAAGTTCAAAGTGTTTATGCAGAGGGTGAGAATGGTCCTTGACAATGTCCAGTGCCCTGCTCCTACAACGGTTCTGAAAAAGTTCTTGGACAGAGGGGAGGGAGACTCCAATTACCCTCTCAGCCCCCTTGACTATCCTCTGCAGGGCTTTTTTGTCTGACATACTGCAGCTGGAGTACCATGTAGCAATGCAGTACATCAGAACACTCTCCACCACACCTCTGTAGAAGGTCCTGAGGATGCAGATGGGGAGAGAGGCCTGTTTGAGTTTCCTCAAGAAGTGTAGTCTCTGCTGAGCCCGCTTCCTGATCTCCAAGGAATTCTTGCTCCAGATCAGGTCCTGCGAGATCTGCACTCCAAGGAACTTGATGTTCTCTACTCTCTCCACTAAACGGCCGCCGATGCTGAGGAGGACGTGCTCAGGCTGTGACCGCCGGAAGTCAATAATCATCTCCTTCGTTTTGTCCACGTTGAGCACCAGATTGTTCTCCCTGCACCAGCCCTCCAGGTCTCTCACTTCTTCCCTGTACATTGATTCCTCATCCCTCTGAATAAGTCCCACCACCGTGGTGTCATCTGCAAACTTAATAATCTGGTTCCCCTCGTGTTTGGATACACAGTCATGTGTTAGAAGTGTAAACAACAGTGGACTGAGTACACAGCCTTGAGGGGTTTCGGTACTCAGCGTGACAGAGTTGGAGATGTTGTTTCCAACCCGGACAGACTGAGGTCTCTCAGTCAGGAAATCCAGGATCCAGAGACATGTGGCAGTGTTCAGACCGAGAAGGACTAATTTCTCCATCAGTCTCTGGGAAATAATGGTGTTGAATGCTGAACTGAAATCAATGTACAGGAGTCTGGCGTAGGTGTCTTTCTGGTCCAGGTGGGTGATGACAGAGTGTAGGGTGGTGACTATAGCATCCTCCGTGGAGCGGTTTGAACGATATGCAAACTGGAGCGGGTCGTATGATGCAGGGAGGCAGGCTGTAATGTGTGGTTTGACAAGCCGTTCAAAACACTTCATCACAATTGGTGTCAGTGCAACAGGACGATAGTCATTCAAACAGGACACCACTGGTTTCTTTGCCACCGGTACAATGATAGAGGTCTTGAAGCATCTGGGAACGATAGCCTGACTCAGGGAGATGTTATAAATGTCAGTCAGGACATCCGCCAACTCATTCGCGCAGTCTCGGAGCACACATCCCGGAATGTTTTCTGGACCTGCAGCTTTGCGTGGGTTGACTCTGGATAGGGTCCTCCGTGTGTCCGCTGTGTTGATGGTAAAAGCTGGTCCGACCGATGGTGGGCCGGCCCTCCCTCTGATTGTCGAGTTTGATGCTTCAAAACGTGTAAAGAAGTCGTTAAGCCTGTCTGGAAGTGAAGCATCGTCATCATCGACCCCCTGCCTAGACTTAAAGCCCGTCAGTGTCCGAACTCCCTGCCACATCTGCACAGTGATATATTGCAAGTGTTTATTTTAATATTGATGATTACAGCTACAGCCCATATTAACCAACACCTCAGCGGCCAAAATTTATATTTAAAAACTATTTTTTAAAGTTAATTTTATGTAATATTCTATTTTTTTGCCAAATTGAATTTGGGGTTTTCAGGGGCTGTAAGCCATAATCATCAAAATTAAAATAAATAAATGCTTGAAATATATCACTCTGTGTAATGAATCTATATAATATACGGATTTCACTTTCTGAAATGAGTGACAAAAAATATTGAAGTTTTTCATGACATTCTAATTTTTGGAGCTGTACCTGTATTAGGGAAATACACTTGTGAAAGTCAGTGGTGGGATGTGACAAAAATGCTTCGTTTCCCTGACATGCACTGCAGGATCCACAGATTAGGTGTGTTGGTCTATTCTGACGCTTTAGAAAATTATATGAATGACTTTATAAATCACTGGTTTGAAAAAGCAATTTTAATATGACAAGATTTCAGCTCGTGTGGTCCATTTCACCAGTATCCACAACAGGGAGGCTAACCTCTGGCATGTGGAAACATTCTAGCATTAAATTGCACACAATTTAATGCGCAGCACCAAAGTGCAATACAAAACACAAACCAGGACTTTAACCAGGATTAACATATTTCATCGTTTTGCTCTCACAAGCGAATATTTAGGAGAAAACAAACGTGAATCAGCAGTTGGTACTAGCTAGCTACTAGCAAAAAAAAACGTTAGCTAAAACGAGTTAGCCAGCACAAAACGGCGCTGTATGGCTCAAAAAAAGTGAGCTTACCACCAACAGGATAAATAAGCAAACAGATGCACATTATTACAAATCATTCACCATCGATGGTTCTCTCACGATCGTCTTCAGCTTGCCCATAGTCCGGTTTCTATGCTGGCCAGCCATCTGTTTTATGGGTCCGGGTCACTCCTCACTGTGGAGCTGCCACCAAGCAGAGAAAACTCCGCACCTCTTCATTGGACCACGGTGTAGAGTTCCGCAAAACCTGCAACGCTGTCTGTATTAATATCGTATTTACTCTGTGACCGAGTTAGTCCGTGAAATATTGCATATGGTGGTTGTGTATCAGAAGACGGCGAAGACGGTCGCTTTCGTGACGTTAAGACCTGACCAATCAGCGGTGACCAGTCTTTTAACGTCACAACACGGCACAACTCGGCACGACTGGACCCTGCCCTTGAGTGAGGCCGAGAATCGTGCTGTTAAACCGTGTTGGGGCTAGTGGAAAGACTTACAAAGCGTGCTGAGCTAGTCCCGTGGCGTGCTAAGCCAGGCTAATGGAAAAGGCCCTTATATCTTCCTACAGGAAGCGCACCCTGCGCCGTATCTCATGTTGCCATCCTAACTTGCACAGAAAAGCATTGTGATAACATCACCTTATCTCAGTGTGGAATCACAAGCTGCACGAGAAAGCTTCTCAGTCGCACTCACTCTGTGTCACATGTTCACACGTTGATATCAAGAACAGTTTTTATTGAATATCCATCTGTCCATTTTCTTTTTTCCCCTTGTCCTGTGTGGCAGCTAGGTGAGCAGAACAGAAATCTGCTACTATTATTCTGCCAAAACAGATTTACTTTGCCAAAGGGAGCTTTATACAGTACCTACTGTATATTGTTGTAAACTCCTCCTATAATAACTTTTAACTTAAGCTTATATTCAGTCCCGCTCTCACTCCCTTGGTTGTATCTATACATTCAGTAGCACCCAGGGATCTTGACAACATGATGGGTCTCAGGGTCCCAGGGTCCCCACCAGGCCCCCATGCCCCCAGCAAGAAGAGGGCAACAGGGGTTTATCATATCATTTGAATGCTGAGTTCAATTTCTCTAGCCACACCCAGGCCTGATTACTGCCACACCTGTTCTCAATCAAGAAATCACTTAAATAGGACCTGGCTGACAAAGTGAAGTAGACCAAAAGATCCTCAAAAGCTAGACATCATGCTGCCATCCAAAGAAATTAAGGAACAAATGAGAAACAAAGTAATTGAGATCTATCTGTCTGGAAAAAGGTTATAAAGCCATTTCTAAAGCTTTGGGACTTCAGTGAACTACAGTGACAGCCATTATCCACAAACGGCAGAAACATAGAACAGTGGTGAACCTTCCCAGGAGTGGCTGGCCGACCAAAATTACGCCAACAGCGCAGCAACGACTCATCCAAGAGGTCACAAAAGACCCCATAACAACATCCAAAGAACTGTAGGCCTCACTTGCCTCAGTTAAGGTCAGTGTTTATGACCCCACCATAAGAAAGAGAAAGGGCAAAAATGGACTGCATGGCAAAGTTCTAAGACAAAAACCACTGCTGAGGGAAAAAGAACATAAAGGCTCATCTCAGATCATCTTGATGATCCTCAAGACTTCTGGGAAAATACTCTGTGGACCGACGAGACAAAAGTTGAACTTTTTGGAAGATGTGTGTCCCATTACATCTGGCATAAAAGTAACACAGCATTTCATAAAAGGAACATCATACCAACAGTAAAATATGGTGGTGGTAGTATGATGGTCTGGGGCTGTTTTACTACTTCAGGACCTTTAACCTGTGTGCGTGGGCTTCATCTTCAAGCTCACAGTGCGTGACTTTTTACAACCTTGCCGACTTGCTGTGGTAAATGGAACCATGAATTCTGCTGTCTATCCAAAAAATCCTGAAGGAGAATGTCTGGCCATCTGTTTGTGACCTCAAGCTGAAGCGCACTTGGGTTTTGCAGCAGGATAATGATCCAAAACATACAAGCAAGTCCACCTCTGAATGGCTTAAGAAAAACAAAATGAAGACTTTGGAGTGGCCTAGTCAAAGTCCTGAACTGAATCCAATTGAGATGCTGTGGCATGACCTTAAAAAAGTGGTTCATGCTGGAAAACCCTCCAATGTGGTTGAATTAAAAAAATTCCTCAAAGATGAGTGGGCCAAAATTCCTCCACAGCGCTGTAATTGTCATGAACCGAGCCTGTGTTCTCCTGCAGACTGTTCATTCTTGGTCTTGTGTTGTATTTTGATTTCTCTCTTGTGTCTTATTTTTGTGCTTGACCACTGCTCTGGCCGGCGATCATTAGGCAGCTGTTTGACCCACTTTCGGTGAACATTCGCCGGTCTGACCCCCCCCCCCCCGACAGTCAGCTCTTCTTTTTTTTTTAATTATCTTTCCCGCACCTCGCCCAGGTGTTCCCAATTTGTTAGGCCAGCAGTGTTTGTACTTAAGCAGCTCTTTGCTTGTCAAACACCGCTGGACCATTATACGAGTCACACGGTCGTTTCCTATCGTGTGACCATTACGTCCCGAAGGATTTACTATTTTTTTTTATTTTTTTTTTTGTTACTTATTTGTACCCGTAGGTAGACTTGGTTTGCAGTCTGGTGACAAGCCACCGGCTGCTGGTCGCTGCGTGCGCGAGCGCCCTAAACCTACATGTTTTTGGTGTGCGGGAGGAAACCGGAGAAATCCCGGAGTAAACCCGCGCAACACGGGGAGAACATGCAAACTCCACACAGCTCACTGTTGGTCGGGGGCTGGGATCGAACCCACAATCTCATGATCCCCGCGATCCCCCGGCCGAGGGTAAAACTGTGCTGCCACAGTGCTAAACCACTGCGCCACCGTGCAGCCCTATTTTTACTATTTGTGCTCTATGGGAGAATTGGACTTCTTGGACTGCTCCTGCTCGTGAGTAAATTGTCTTGCGTTTCTCTGTGCGGTATGGCTGCTATGCTTATCTGGTAGTGTTCCTCTCCGCAGCTCTACTGCTACGCTTAGGCTGTTGCCCAGTTTGCTTCCCCTGAGTCAGTTGAGCTTCCTAAAGTCTTCCTTGCTCTCCTGAGCTCATGTGTGCTATTTGCATTATTTTCCTGTGGCCACGGTACACAGTGGTCCTCCCGCTGTTTGCTCCTGTGTCAGCCTTTTGTGTACATCTTTCCCTACCTGTAAGTCTTTATTTTTGAACTGTGTTTTGTCAATAAATGTGTGTTTGGTGAAACCCGGCATTTAAATCCATCGAACCTTCTCCTCCTCCATGTGCTGTGGAAAAGCGCATGGGGAGTTTGTGACACAAATAGACTCATTGCCAGTTATTGCAAACGCTTAATTGCAGTTGTTGCTGCTAAGGGTGGCCCAACCAGTTATTAGGTTTAGGGGGCAATCACTTTTTCACACAGGGCCATGAAGGTTTGATTTTTTTTTTTACCTTTAACAATAAACACCTTCATTTAAAAACTGCATTTTGTGTTTACTTGTGTTATCTTTGTCTGATATTCAAATTTGTTTGATGATCTGAAACATTTAAGTGTGACAAACATATAAAGAAATGAAAAATCAGGAAGGTGCAAACACTTTTTCACACCTCTGTAACTTCCCTGTTAAAGCAGGTTTGCTGATAGTGGTTTTTCTGCTGCAACTTGGCCTGTGGCTCGTTTTCTGCAGCGTTTATCTGCCATCTCTGTTCTGAGACGCCCATCTGTGGTCTCTCGAGAGTTCTCTTAACGGAAACATTTCTTATCACTTTATCTTCTACTTTAGACTCTGATTCTTCTGCACATTTGAAATCAATACACAGTCTTAACCCTATAAATGCCAATTTGAATTTATGATTCCACTTGTTTATGAAAAAACCCACACAAAATATGAAATATTTTTTATAAAATGAATGTTTGGGGGATGGGGCATTGGTGGTGGTTAGAGTCTTGGATATGTCAAAAACTACTAGCAACACCAATTTCATTACATTAGTATATTTTTTTATATAGGGTAAAAATTGAAACTTTTCACCTTTTGGGGACCCTCCAGCAAAAGATGTACATGCAAAAAAAAAATGCTCTAAAACTATCATATATCAATATTGTTTTCTTCTTTTTTTCTGAATAAATTTCTTAAACCACTTCAGTTCTGCTCAAAACAACGAAAATATTCAATAATTTCAGAATTTTAAAATCAGTTATGAAGGACTTGAGGCCGAGACCCTCCTGAGACCTTTCCCAGCCCAGGCTGAAAACCGGCCTGGAGTCCTCCATCACTGGTTAAAATGCTGAAAATTATTCAATATTTTCTAGTTTAAAGCAGTGCTGAAATGGTTTAAAAGATGTATTTATTTAGTTTTTGTATTTTTTTTATTTTATAGTCTTTTATTAGTCCCACAATGGGGAAATTCAGGGCATTCATCTGGATGATGAGGCAGCCACGGTGCCAATCCCTTCTCCATTCACACACATATTCACACCTAGGGCCACTTTAGAGTCTCCAGTGAACTTAACTTGCATGTTTATGGCCTGTGGGAGGAAACCGGAGTACCCGGGGTAAACCCACACAGACACAGGAAATAAGCAAATTCCACACAGAAGGGTCACTGACGGTCAGGGGGTGGAATCAACCCCAAAACCTTCTTACTGTGCTGCCACGGGGCTAATCACTGCCCCACTGAGCTGCTGAATTAGCATTAAGCCTTAACTTTTATTCCATTTGGGCCTATTCATCAGTGTGAGAAATTATTTCAACTAGAGGATACCTGTGCATGCCCATAGAAAGCAAGTGTAAGCAAGCATTTCTGCATACCCGTAGAAAGGTACTGTTGCCATGGCAACAGCAACCATGGTGAAACCTGCCTTTGATCTTTGATGTCACCACTCATTCAGTGATGAGTGCCGTTGATCTTTGATGATGTCATAGTGAGTCTTATGATCATGAGTGACGCCTGCCTGTGAGCTTTGATGATGTCATAGCAAGTCCTATGATATTTTAGCGAGTCCTATGATAGTGAGTGATGCCGGCCTTTGATATCATAGTGAGTCCTATTATCTTTTAGCAAGTCCAGTGGTCTATATGGCATCATATAGACATCATGTAGAGATCACTGGAACGTTATAGGACCTATACCATTATAGGACCTATACCATTGGACTCGCTAAAATATCATAGGATCATGATCCTATGATATTTTAGCGAGTCCTATGGTTGTGACAGACACAACGACACACAGTCACACAGGCAGACAGACAGAGATTTCTTGAATTATATATAAGAGTGATGATATATGATTATTCTTAACTAGTTAAGTAGGCTATGTACGTACAGTTAGGCCCAGAAATATTTGGACAGTGACACAATCTTCATAATTTGGGCTCTGCATGCCACCACATTGGATTTGAAATGAAACAACTACAACGGAATTGAAGTGCAGACTTTAAGGTTTAATTCAAGGGGTTGAACAAAAATATATGATTAAACATCTAGGAATTGTAGCTATTTTTATACAAACACTCCTCATTTCAGGGGCTCAAAAGTAATTGGACAAATAAACATAACCCTAAGTAAAATGTTACTTTTCAATATTTTGTTGAGAATCCTTTGCAGGCAATGACTGCCTGAAGTCTGGAACCCATGGACATCACCAAACGCTGGGTTTCCTCCTTTGTGATGCTTTGCCAGGCCTTTACTGCAGCTGTCTTCAGTTGTTGCTTGTTTGTGGGTCTTTCTGCCTTAAGTTTTGTCTTGAGCAAGTGAAATGCATGCTCGATTGGGTTGAGATCTGGTGATTGACTCAGCCATTGCAGAATATTCCACTTCTTTGCTTTAAAAAACTCCTGGGTTGCTTTTGCAGTATGTTTTGGATCATTGGTGAAGCACTGTCCAATCAACTTTGCTGCATTTGGCTGAATCTGAACAGAAAGTATATCCCTATACACTTCAGAATTCATCCGGCTGCTTCTGTCTTTTGTCACATCATCAATAAACACAAGTGACCCAGTGCCATTGGAAGTCATGCATGCCCATGCCATCACACTGCCTCCACCATGTTTTACAGAAGATGTGGTGCTTTGGATCATGAGCTGTTCCAATTCTTTTCCACACTTTCTTCTTCCCATCATTCTGGTACAGGTTGATCTTAGTCTCATCTGTCCAAAGAATGCTGTTCCAGAACTGGGCTGGCTTCTTTAGATGTTTTTTGGCAGTCAATTCTGGCCTTTCTATTTTTGAGGCTGATTCATGGTTTGCACCCAGGTTGGCAGGGGTTGGAACCTTTCTGTGTGGAGTTTGCATGTTCTCCCTGTGCTGCGTGGGTTTACTCCGGGGGCTCCGGTTTCCTCCCACAATCCAAAGACATGCATGTTAGGTTAATTGGCTGTTCTAAATTGTCCCTAGATATCTGTTTCCTATAGGCCCTTAGAATAGAGGGTTAGTATTAGTGAAAGTGCTTTGAGTGGTCTTTGTGACTAGAAAAGTGCTATATAAGTGCAGATTAGTTAGTTAGTTAGTTAGTGAATCCTTTGTATTTACTCTCATGAAGTCTTCTCTTTATGGTAGACTTAGATACTGATACACCTACTTCCTGGAGAGTGTTCTTCACTTGAGTGAATGTTGTGAAGGGGTTGTTCTTCACCATGGAAAGGATTCTGTGATCATCCACCACTGTTGTCTTCCGTGGACATCCAGGCCTTTTTGAGTTCCCAAGCTCACCAGTGCACTCTTTTTTTCTCAGAATATAACAAACTGTTGATTTGGCCACTCCTAACATTTCTGCTATCTCTCTGATGGATTTCTTCTTTTTTTTCAGCCTCAGGATGGTCTCTTTCACCTCCATTGAGAGCTCCTTTGACTGCATGTTGTGTGTTCACAGCAACAGCTTCCAAATGCAAATGCCACACCTGGAATCAACTCCAGACCTTTTAACTGCTTAATTGATGACAGGTTAATGAGTGAAGAGCTCATGCAGCCTTGTTATTTATTTATTTTTTATTTTTGAAGCCTTCTGAGTCAATTGTCCAATTACTTTTGGTCCCTTGAAAAAGAGGTGGCTACGTATTAAACAGCTGTAATTCCTAAACCCTTGCTCCAATTTGGATGTGAATACTCTCAAATTACAGCTGAGAGTCTGCACTTTAAGCCCATATTGATTATATAATTGTATCCTGAATATGTTTTTGTAAACAGCTAAAATAACAAAACTTGTGTCACTGTCCAAATATTTTTGGGCCTAACTGTATATAACAAGGAATAGATCTACAGTACATCAGGGATGGGAAACTGGCAACCTCCCCCCTCATCCACTGCAGCCCGCCAATCCATTTCCCAAAGCAATTATTTATTTATATCACATTTGCCATATTTAGAATTGCATTCTAAAATGCAATTATAGAGGCTGCCAGCAAAGGGCGCTCTAATACTCTTTCTCTTAATAGCTCTGTGAGGAACCTTGGAGTTATTTTTGATCAGGATTTGTCCTTCAATTCACATATTAAATTTGTTTCTAAGACTGCCTTCTATCATTTGCGTAATATTGCCAAGATTAGGAGCATCTTGTCTCAGAGTGATGCTGAGAAGCTGATCCACGCTTTTGTTAGCTCGAGATTAGATTATTGTAATTCTTTATTATCAGGCTGTCCTAAAACATCTTTAAAAAGTCTTCAGCTGATCCAAAATGCTGCAGCAAGAGTTTTAACAGGTACTAGAAAGAGAGATCATATCTCTCCGGTTCTGGCCTCCCTTCATTGGCTTCCCATAGAGTTTAGAATTAAGTTTAAAATCCTTCTTCTTACTTACAAAGCTCTAAACAATCAGGCTCCTTTTTATTTAAAAGATCTGATACTACCGTATCATCCTAACAGAGCACTACGCTCCCAAAATGCAGGATTACTTGTAATACCTAGAATCTCCAAAAGTACAATGGGTGGCAGAGCCTTCAGTTATCAAGCTCCTCTCCTGTGGAATCA
This sequence comes from Pholidichthys leucotaenia, assembly GCA_020510985.1. Taxonomy (NCBI): domain Eukaryota; kingdom Metazoa; phylum Chordata; class Actinopteri; order Cichliformes; family Pholidichthyidae; genus Pholidichthys; species Pholidichthys leucotaenia. Next base: position 8,497,649 of record CM035841.1, on the reverse strand, counting down.
GCTGCCAATCTGGATTCGGAAGTCAGACTCGATCTCTGTTTTTAAGAATAGGGCTAAAACCTACCTTTTTGATATAGCCTACAATTAGGGAGGGATCATGTGTTTCTGAACCCTCCCTTAGTTATGCTGCTAATAGGTTTAGTCAGCCGGGGGACCTCCAGTAATGCACTGGGCCTCACTCCTTTCCTCACTCTCTATGAAATTTTTTTTTTTTTTTTTGCTGGTCATTAACATTTGTTTGTTCTCTCCCATAGATTGAGTCCCCATCGTGCTGTTTGCTCTCTACATGTCTGTTCTTTTCTTCTTCTCTATCCCCTCACCCCCCAGCCAGTCGCAGCAGATAAGATAAGATAAGATAAGATAAGCCTTTATTAGTCCCACAACGGGGAAATTCCAGGATTGCAACAGCACAGGGATAGCAACACTCAGAGCAACAATCAGAAGGCAAGAAAAAAAAAAAAAAAAAAAAAGATGATGACAGATGACTGCCCCTCCCTGAGCCTGGTTCTGCTGGAGGTTTCTTCCTGTTAAAAGGGAGTTTTTCCTCTCCATCGTCGCCAAGTGCTTGCTCACAGGGGATCGCCTGATTGCTGGGGTCTTTCTGCAACTGTGGGGGTCCCCCCTACAGTTGATAGTGCTATGAGATGACTGTTGTTGTGAAATGACGCTATATAAATAAAGTTGAATTGAATTGAATTAATTGAAACCTAGGTGCAGCTCTGTGAAAGTTGTCAAAGAGAGAGCAAGACTGAAGGAGCCACAGAGGGAACAGTGCACCAGTGGAGAACGTGTTTTTAAGGTATGTTGCCTGTTAAGACTGCATTAAAAGAGTGAAGTGATGATATAGAGTAAAGTACGAGGAGACGAAGAAGAGTAATGTCTGAAGATAGAGTTGAGGTTTGATTGGACACAGCAATGATGATAGAAGGACTACAGCTCCTGACCAGATAGAGCAAGGGTGTCAAACTCATTCCATGGAGGGCCAAGACCCTGCAGGTTTTACCTCCACCCAGTGTCTTCACCAGGTGATTTCACTGAATTTCTTCCCACTGATTGCTGATCAGTGAAAACACCTGCTGAAGACACTGGGTGGAAGTAAAACATGAGGGGTCTTGGCCCTCCATGGAATGAGTTTGACACCCCTGAGATAGAGTGATGCTATAGAGTGAAGAATGTGGTGGTAATGCACCTGTAAGCTGGTTTCCAACCGCCAATAAAATCTAAAAGAAGAAGGACATGGATATATAGAGAAGAAGACTACAGAGTACACATCTTTGAGATAGAGTTTTATAGATATCATGTAGACATGGAAATCTCACTGAAGAAGAAGAAGAAGAAGAAGAAGAAGAAGAAGAAGAAGAAGAAGAAGAAGATCACATTAATAGGCTGTAAACGGTAGTAAATGTACAAAGTAGGCTGCTTTTAAACAAGAATAAATACTACTGAGGAGCAGTAGCATTTATTCTTGTTTGGCAGGTGAAGCCTCATGGAGCTCAGTGGCTTTCCTTCTAATTGTGCAGAAAAAAGATTCAAAGCTTTGAAGTTTCTTTCTAAAGAGCATGACTGAATGACAGTTTCAATCCCATGTCAAAGTTCAGAGACTGTGGTCGTTGTAATCTGCTGACTTTTTTTTTGTTGTTCATTTGTACCAGTGGCTCTTAAACTGTTTTTGACTCCCTATTTTACTTCCCTATTCCAGACAATTAAGAAGCCGGAGTGGTGGCTCAGTTGGTAGAGCATCCGCCCCACACCTGGGAGGCAGGGGTTCAAATCCCGGCCGGGTCATGCCAAAGACCATATAAATGTGGAACTTCCTGCTGTCCAGCTTGGTGCTCAGCAATAATGGAATGGAGGAGGGAAATTTGTGGCGGCGCCTTGCATGGCAGCGGCCATTCTGCACTTGGGGTGTGTGTGATTAACACAGTAGATAGGTAAAACACAATCTCGTTCTACGGTACATGATAGGTTGTACAGTTGAATGACAATAAGGGTGAGAAAAAAAAGCCCACCTACTCACAGCTATTTCTCTGCCCTTCCACACCCACAGTGAATACAAGACAAAGCTGAGCCTCGTCATATTTCCATTTCTTCTTGGCTAATTTAATTGTCGTCTGGAATTCTTTTTTGGTCATCATTTTGATGGAGAGAGTTTTAAAAATTAGTTCATGATATAATTGATCCATCCATCTTCTCTTGCTTAATCCTTTTCAGGTTGGGGGGGGGGGGGTGAGGCAGGGTAACCGCTGGTCACATCGCCAGTCTGTTGCAGGGCAGACACAACTTTATCAGTAATTTTAATTCTAATATGGTAAAACACTGAGTAGCTTTGATTTCTTTTGCATTTTCAGCTTTAATTGTGAAACTTTGGATTTTGCAGTAAAAAAAATCCCCCCCACACACAGAAGGTTTCCATGTAAATCTGACCCTCAGGAAGTGAGGGAAAAATGTTGTGGCCCTCACTACCACCATAGTTTCCCATCCCTCATCTACATCATCACAGAAAATATGGGAGGCCTTTTTCTCTCATTTTTACCTCAGTTTAAACAGGACCTTTGTGAAAAGGTTGTGATCCCATATTTGGCTAATTAGATTAGGCCTCAGCACTAAATAGAAGCACTGCATGATATTTTAATTTCCTCATATAGGACGATCATCAGGACTATTATGATGACCACATGCCTAAACACACTGACTGCATGGATTACTCACAGAACTGCTCTCCTTGGCTTGACTTTTCTGATTATCCAGTTGTCCCACGGCTGCTAAACATAATGTCACCTCCATTTCTATAGTTCACCGTTTTCCCAAGATTATCAGCTGTGTCTCCATACAAAGAAGTTCAACATCTGTTAATTCTTTGGGAAGCTATTGAGGTAAAAGTGGCTCCAATTACTACTAAACCCATTCATTCTGCTCCCACAGGTCTTAATGAAAGACATTCATTCATCTTCTTCCGCTTAATCTTTTTCGCGTCGTGGGGGGCTGGAGCCTACCCCAGCATCTTTGGGTGAGAGGCAGGGTACATCGCCAGTCCATCGCAGGGCCAACACAGAGAGACAGACAACCATTCACTCTCACAGTCATACCTAAGGACAATTTAGAATCCCCAGTTTGATGCCAGTTAACCTAACCTGCATGTTTTTGGCATGTGGGAGGAAACTGGAGAAATCCTGGAGTAAACCCATGCAGACACGGGGAGAACATGCAAACTCCACACAGATCACTGTTGGTCGGGAGCTGGGATCGAACCCAGGATCCCCCAGCCAAGGGTGAGTTGCTGTGCTGCCGCAGTGCTAACAACTCCGCCACCGCGCCGCCTATCTAATTATTGCAGCATCATTGTGAATCATCTTTTGCAGCAACCCTCAGAATGGCTCGTTTCAGTGCATGTCTCTTTAAATGTCCAAAAACCCCAGTTACCTCTGCCCTCCCTCTTAACTTGCTACTGCTAATGTTAGCTGGGTAGGTTCTAGCTCGGGTAGCAAGCCTGAACAAGTATTATAAATTGGTCTTAAAGGTAGAATATGTAATATTTTCCACTTTCAAATATTCCACAAATACCTAAAAAAAATATAATAAGAGTGTCACTTAAGTGTAAAGTTATTGTGACTGAAATCTAAAGAAAATAACAATATAAGCCAACCTTGGTAAGCTAACACCCTAGAAGCACTGTTAGCCTGAGTGCACAGCGTCTCCATGACATCTTTGCAGGCAGTTTCAGCAGGAAATGGATCAAGAAGGCTGGCCAATAACAGAGAAGCAGGTAGGCATCAATGCTGGGTTTACCTTTTCATCATGTACAAGAACAAACCCAGAAGAGTTCCAGAGGCTCTTCTATTTTCAGTCACTTCTTTGTTTGGAAAGCTACTTGGTCTTATTTTGAAGGTTGATAAGCCTGAATGAGGGCTCTTAATTTTAAAGTCTGCTTGTGAAACTAGAATGATTTACATACCAGCAGAGGGCAGTCTGCAGCTCAAACATGCTGAAGTAGTCACTAATAGTTATCTTCATCTGGCTCCCCCGTTTTGTGTCCTTAGAGACAGACCTGCTTTCTGTCGTCCGGGCCATTTCTCTCTGCTCCAGCCACTCGTCTGGAACATGAGTGAGATATCCTCCATGAGCAGCAGGTCAGGGTGTCAGGATGGTGGACACATTGGACAGTCTCATCACTGCGTCACAAGTCAGTGTCATAAGTGAATGTGTTAAGTATCTCACATGGACAAATGTGTCAATACATCAAATATATTTGATGTGTCACCCACCCCTCCATGCTAGCAACCAAAATGATAAGGCTTTACAGCAGAGGGAATGTCTCTCACATCATCATCAACTCTTGTGTTAACTTGTGTTCACCTACCTGAAGCTAATTTATCTGTTAGCAGCTAACCCTGCTCTAGCTTAGCCTCCCTTAGCTTCCTGCTGCTGTAGCTCTGGGACAGGACCCACCATGTTAGAGCCCATATTCTGGAACAGAAGTGATGTCATCATATGAGATCTATACACAAAATACACAAACATGTTCCATATCAACATAACACCGTTCCCTTCCCCAAACTATTTACAGCACTGATAAACATGTTTTCACCGAGGACTCAGTTTCCTCCCACAGTCCAAAGACATGCTCATTAGGTTAACTGGCATTAACTGGGGTCTAAATGGTGTGAATGTGAGAGTGAATGGTTGTCTGTCTTTCTGTGTTGGTCCTGTGATGGACTGGTGATCCCAAAGACGCTGGGATAGGCTCTGCCCCCACGACCTGAAAAGGATTAAGTGGTTAAGAAAATGGACAGATGGATATTCAACAAAAACTGTTCTTGATATCAGTGTGTTATCAGTGTGTTATCATGTGACACAGAGTGAATGTGACTAAGAAGCTTTTTTCTGCAGCTTGTGATCCCACAGTGAGATAAGGTGATGTTATCATGACACTCTTTCCTGCAAGTTAGGGTGTCAACATCAGATACGGTGCAGGACGCTCATGACAAACAACTTACATGCACACACTTAATTTGCGTGCACTCTCATATACACACATGCACAAAAGTCTCCCCTTTAACAGGTGTGGATACCAGACTCGTGCTGAGACCTCTTCGGTGGAAGAAGCCGTCTGTCTTCTGTTTGTTTCAGTTGTTGGTTTGTTTGTCTTTTTTGTCTGTTCCTCTCCCTTTTCTTTCCCCCTCCCCACACTTCCTTTCCCCATTCCCCATCCTGTTGGGCTCTTCATGGGGAAAATAATTTAAATAAAGCATTAAAAGTTATTACAGGAGGAGTTTACAACAATATACAGTACATAGTTGGATACTGTATAAAGCTCCTTTTGGCAAAGTAAATCTGTTTTGGCACAATAAGGGAAACAGATTTCTGCTCTGCTTACCTAGCTGCCTCACAGGACAAGGGGAAAAAAAAAGAAAATGGACAGATGGAAATTCAATAAAACGGTACTTGATATCAGCATGTGAGCATGTGACACAGAGTGAGTGTGACTGAGAAGCTTTTTCGTGCAGCTTGTGATCCCACAGTGAGATAAGGTGATGTTACCATGACGCTCTTCCATGCAAGTTAGGATGTCAACATGAGATAAGGTGCAGGATGCCCTTCCTGTTGACAGATATAGAGGCTGAGGACGGCACATGTGGTGATCAGAGCAGAGAGGCGACAGACTGACTCAGAGAGACGTCTACCTGGACATGGACCACCTGATGCTGCTGCTGCTGCTCCTGTTGGCTACAGGTACGTCTCTGTAGATGTTACTGACACAGCTGATCAGGACCGATTCTAGGGATGCATGTATGGGGAAGTCAGAAATGTGAAGGGGGCATCATGGGTTGGCTTCATGCTCTCGCAGCAATGATGATGGGGTGCTACACACATTTGTGAAGGGAGTTTTTTTAGCTTCCATATCCTTCTACCTTTCTCTTTCCTTTCATATACAGTGTGAGCACTTCTGATATTTTAAGTAGAGCAGATCAATTGTTAGGCTACAATGTTACTAAAAAAGAAAAAAAATGCAAATTTACAGCTAAAAAGTTACAAACTTGTATGAAAATGGTCACAGATTTGTCACAAAAAGTTAAAATTTATTAAAAAAAAATTAGTACATTTAAAAAAAAGTTTAAAATGATGAGAAAAAATATGAAATTGTGAGAAAAGAATGACAAGTAGATCAGAGTCCAAATGTTTGTGCATAAGAAGTGAAGTTAAATAGTGAAGATTCTTCTTCAAGCATGTGAATGGTCTTGAAAACATGGAGGAATGACTGTCAGGTGGAGGAAAGACACTGAAGTTTATCTGGAAAGTTTGTCTGGAGGGAGACGCTTCGGACTTTCTGACATGAAATTATTTGGACGAAAGAAAAGTCTCTCTATCTCTCTCAATCCCTCTCTCTTCATTGGTACTCTTACTTTTTTTGGATTGTGCAATAAAGGCATTTTTTTTTAAAACTCAACTCTCTCTCTCTCTCTCTCTCTCTCTCTCTCTCTCTGAGTGGGTGTGGTCGTGAGTGCGAGCTGAGAGCGTGTGACAGCGTGAGTGAATTATTTCAAACTTTTCTCTATCTTTTGGTGTTTAAGGTGTTTTTTTGTTAAATAATCTTAATTTTTGTTGTCTTCTGTAGCTGGGGTGGGGTAGGCGTTTTGGGAGGGGGGTTTCTGCTGCCAGCTCTGCTGGTCAGCATGGTTTTGGAGCGAGGCTCCGGTTTTGAGCAGCTGACACGCCGCCATGCTGTCAAACTGACACCGGCTGTCAGCTGTTCGGTGGAGGAATGTAGTCTGGCTGTGGGGGAGCTGGTCGGTTATGAAAGCATTAGATCAGCTTCTAGAATGAATAGTGCCGTGGTGATTTTCCTGGATAGTATTGAAAAAGTTAACCGGGTAGTGGAGAGCGGGGTTGTGATTAAAGACACACTGGTTCCTGTTCTGTCTCTGGTGAATCCCGCGAAGAGAATTACCATCTCAAATGTCCCACCATTTTTAAAGAATGAGCTGTTGGAGAAGGAGCTGTCGAGACACGGGCAGCTTTTGTCCCCGATTAAGCACATCCCTCTCGGTTGTAAGTCCCCGCGTTTAAAGCATGTCATGTCTTTTAGGCGACAGGTGCTCATGATTTTAAAGAATAGCGAGGAAAGGCTCAACCTCATGTTTAAATACCGGATTGACGGCTTTGATTATACCATCCACGTCACCTCCGATAATATGAAGTGTTTCGGCTGCGGAATGGAGGGACATTTGATTCGATCGTGCCCTCAGGGAGTGGGGGGTGATCACTCGGGGGAGGCCGCTAGTGCGGCCTCGGGGCCGTCTGGTGACGGAGCGGCTTCGCCGCCCTCCGAGGCTGACGGCGCTACTGCACCGTCGGGCGTTTCGGCCAAAGCCGCGGGGCCGTCTGGCGGCGGCGCTTCGGCCGAGGCCGCGGGGCCATCTGGCGGCGGGGCGGCTTTGCCGCCCTCCGCAGCCGGCCTGTCGATCATAACTGAAACAGCAACAACAGTTAAAGCACATCGCGGGGCTGCTGCACAGACCAACATTGCAGACAAGGGTGAGATTACCGAGAGGGATCGCGCTGAGGGTCAGACAGAGGAGCCAAATGAGGCCCAGGTAGATGGTGGGACCAGAAAGATAAATATAAAAGCACAGCACAGGGTGAGCGATAAGCAGGAAGAGACAGCTACCAGGGTGGCTAGGTCAGTGTTGGAGGATGAGGATGACATCGAAATAGATGAAGAGTTATGTAAAATCCCCATCAAGCGGAAGAATTTGGAAACCAAACAGCAGAGGGTCAAAGTAAAAAGGGTTGTCAAAGACAGTTCTGAGGTTTCTCTATCTCAGCCAGATTCTTATGCTGGGTCTGAGATAGAGAGTGATGGTGAAAGCAGTGATGATGTGGCCAGTGGAGGCGGTTACCCCTTCACAAAAATACAGAAGTTTTTGCAGGACACTAAGGGGGTCAGAATGGTTAAAGTTGAAAGCTTCTTCCCTGATCTAAAACGCTTTGTTGACTCTGCTCGGGCCTACATGAAAAATAGGGGAGAGCTTGAGCAGGAAAGTTTTACTGATCAGGAGATCTACAGACTAAAAAAGCTTGTACTAAAAGTTAAGAACCAAATTGCCCAGGATGATTAGTCTTTTATCGCTCATTCTTTCTTTTCTGTTTTTGTATTGGCTTTGCCCTCTTATACACATGTGTAGTTTTAATTTTGGCACACTCAACATCAATGGAGCAAGAGAAATGTCCAAGCGAGCGAGTGTTTTTACTCTTGCAGAATGCAAGAAAATTAATGTTCTGTTTGTTCAGGAGACTCATAGTTCTGAGGACAATGCTGCTGACTGGAGGAGGGAATTTCGGGGTGAAATTATTCTTAGTCATAGAAGCAGCAAATGTGGTGGGGTGGGTATTTTATTTTCTCGAGATTTTATTCCACTTTCTTATGACATTGGTGAGATAATTGCAGGCCACATTTTAAAAGTTCGAGCTGTTTTTGAGAATGTGAAAGTTGTTTTTATAAATGTGTATGCTCCAACCGTAGGCACAGAAAGATTGGCCTTTTTAAATATTTTAGATGATACGATCAAAAATTGCAGTAATGATGACTTTTTATTTGTGGGAGGTGATTTTAATTGTACAGAAAATCCTCTTATGGATAGGAATCACCCAGAGCCACATGCTGCATCCCAAAGAGTTTTAAAAGGTTTCATAGAAGTTCATGATCTGTGTGATGTGTGGAGAAATTTTCATGGCAAGGCTAGACAGTACACGTGGAGCCATAGAAAGGACAATATTTTGTCCTTAGCTAGACTGGATAGGGTTTACAGTTTTAAGCACCATTTTAGCATTTTTAAAAGTGCTTTTATGGTCCCTGTTGGCTTCACAGATCATTCCCTGGTTCAGTGTTGTGTTTTTATCAAGAATATAAAGTGCAGTAGTGCATACTGGCATTTTAACACATCACTTTTATCGGATAACAGTTTTAAAACTGCTTTTATGTTTTTTTGGAGTAATTTTAAATTAACAAAATCAAATTTTAGTTCTTTGCAGCAGTGGTGGGATGTAGGGAAGAGCCAAATAAAGAATCTGTGCCTACAGTATACTCGCAATGTCTCTGGAGACTTGGCCAGGTCTGTCAGGGACCTGGAGAGAGAAGTAGTGGAGCTGCAGTCTTTGGCAGGCTCCACAGGAGAAAGAGGACATTTTGAGGCCCTCAATGGCAAAAAGTCTGTTTTAACTGACCTACTGGGTGTGGCTGCCAGGGGCGCTGTGGTATGCAGTAGGTTCCAGAACATCGCACTAATGGACGCTCCATCTCATTTTTTCTTTGGTCTGGAGAGGAAGAATGGTCAGAGGAGGATGATCCACTCTCTCAGCTCCGAGGACGGGCGGCCGATCCATGAGTCTGCGGAGATCCGTCGCTTTGCAGTTGCTTTCTACAAGGATCTCTTTAAGAAAGAATTTGTTGAGAATCCACATGCACTGAGTCATTTTTTGACGGACTTGCCAAAAGTGATGGCTAGCGTGAATGCGGAGCTGGAGAGCGGGATCACTCTGCAAGAACTGGCAGTGGCTGTCCAGTCTCTTCAGTGTGGAAAAGCCCCAGGGATAGATGGCCTACCAGCGGAGTTCTACAAGGCGTTCTGGTCTGAGATCTGTGAGGACTTGCTGGAAGTACTGTCTGACAGTCTGCGGAAGGGTCACCTGCCCCTAAGTTGTAGGAGAGCAGTCCTCACCCTCCTTCCAAAAAAAGGCGACTTGAAAGACATTAAGAACTGGCGTCCGGTGGCCCTCCTCTGTACTGACTACAAAATTCTCTCCAAAGTGTTGGCTACCAGACTGAGGAAGGCGATGGAGCAGGTCATCCATGTAGACCAGACCTACTGTGTACCTGGTAGGTTGGTTACAGACAACATTTTTTTAATTCGTGATGTTTTGGGCCTCTCCAGCTCATTGGTCAAAGAACTTGGTCTTATTTCAATAGACCAAGAAAAGGCGTTTGACCGAGTTGAACATCCATACCTTTGGCAGACATTAGAGGCCTTTGGTTTCAGCTCAGGGTTCATCGCCATGATCCAG